>JBBPBX010065030.1:8681-20074 GCA_038048925.1 Garcialebias charrua | reverse complement strand
GTTGGAGTGGAGGGGAAACTGGTATAATGCCAGCCTTTGCTCCTTCTCTTTCCTTTTTAAATACACTTTACAACAACACTCACCAACAGTACATTTGGGGACGGGGGTGTGTGTGTCGGGGTCTTGATTTGTTAATTTCAATTTTATTTATTATGTATTTATTTATATATTATTTATTTATTTTTCTCTTGCCCCCCTGGTTGCCTTGCGGACATTCTGGGGGTGGGCCGTCAGGGGTTGTGCTGGGGAGTGGGGGGGTTCGGGGCCTGCGGGTTCGCCGTGGGCGGGGCTGGCAGTGGGCTCCCTCTGGGGCTGCTTGGGCTCGGGTGTCCTGTCCTGTCCTGTCGGCAGGGCGCGGGGTGTGCCAGATCTTGGACGTCTGCTGCTCTCCACCCCAGAATGAATGGGTCTACCTCCTGGGTTTGGATGTGGGCTGCCCCATGTAGGTAGCAGGTACATGTCTTGGACCTAGGGGGTATAGAGTGTGCATCGGGATTATGAATGGAGCGTGTCGTTATTGTTTGTCTTTCTGTGACTGAGGGTGAGGATGAGGGTGGGTCTGAATGAGTGTGTCTGTGTATGAATGGTTTAATGTCAGGCTGGGACTTGGACTGCCCCCTCTCTGATACTTCTGAGGCTACCCAGTGTCGCGCTCCTGCCACGTGGCCCCCTGGTGGGTGTTCCTCTGCCTACGGGCGTGCTTGGGGCCCTCACTATCTGGGGCTGGGCGCTTGGGCGTTTGTCAGCTCGGCCTGGTGGCTGCCTGGTGGGGCTCGGGTCCTCTGGTCCTGTCAGGTCTGGACCTGAGGGATGGGCGTCCCCGGTGCCCGAGCCTCGGTGACCGGCCCTGGGGCTACGTCGGTGCGGCGGGCTCCGGCGGGGGCCTGTGTATTGTCGCTGTTGACCCCGGGGGGTCATTGTGTGTGGTCCCTGGTGGGGTTCGTCCGGTTCTTCCACTTGGTCGGATCTGGGGAGTGGACGAGTGGCTCGTCCTGTTCGGGTGGTCCTGGGGACTCTGGGCTCGGGGTCCTTCCTGGGGTCTTGGGCTTTGATCGCCCCTTCGTCTGTCTCGGGCTTTGGGGGGACGGGTCTCTGATGCTTCACAGTTGCTACTAAATGTTCTATTGGAGGAACCTCATTCACTTATGCATGCTCACAACCACACACAAATGGATGCAGGGATGTATAGTAGATGTATGTAGATGGGTATATAAATGAATATAAATATATATGTATGTATATTGTATATATATTTGTAGGTATGGGTATGTGTATTTATAGAAATATTTGCAAGGTCATGAATATTATCAGTCTTTATGCTTGTATGTTTCGTTGTTGTGTTCTGTCATGTGCTTTGCAGGATTGTGGACGGAGGTTTGGTGTGTTTGCCTTGTGCTCTTTCTGTGGACAATTGTTGTTTTGTTGTTTTGTTTTGTTTTGTTGTCTCACTTTCTCTTTTCTTTCTTTCTCTCTATTAAAAAAAAAAAAAAAAAATACATATTGGAGTGAGAGGATGGCTATAAGGTGTGAAGGGAGGCCATCTATAAATGGAAAAAAAAAAAAAAATTCTTCATCATCTGTGTCGCTGGTGAAGAGTTCTGCCAACTCCTGAGGTAACACGTAGTTCAGATCTCCAGAGAGCAGGAGGCCATGCTACGACAGAGTGAGTCCGAGCAGAGGAGTCTGCAGTCGGTTACAAGAGCTGGTAACGCTCGGTGGACTCACTGGAAGTGTCAGAGCTCCAGAGAGCAGGAGGCTGTGCTACGACAGAGTGAGTCTGAGCAGATGAGTCTGCTGTCGGACACAGCAGACTCATGAGCGGCCGAACGTATTACTGCGCCCCTAGCGGCCGAAAGTGATACTGCTCCATTTTTTCTGTCAGAATGAATGGAAACGGTCTTATCTCAGCTAAAAATTTGTCTAAAAATATGGGAAAAATCCATAAATATGTCGCTTCGTATAAGTCACAGGACATGAAAATTGGTCAAAAAACTTTGACTTATATGCCGAAAAATACGGGTACTGTGTTTTTAATAGCACAACTAAAGGCACATAAGAGGGTTGATTTAGAAGACAACGCATGCCAATGTGGAAATATGGGAAATGTTGGCAGACAGTAATATTATTTTGTCATTAAAATACAGAAATATGTTACAAATGTAGACAGAAACTCAAGCTAGCCTTTCTGCCCAGGTGAAAATAAAATGTAAGTAAGCATATTGAAATTTAACATATTAAGCCAGCAAGGAGTCTCCGGGTCGGGGAGGAGGTCCTGCCCCAAGTGGAGGAGTTTAAGTATCTCGGGGTCTTGTTCACGAATGAGGGAAAACTGGAGCGTGAGATCGATAGGCGGATAGGTGCAGCGTCCGCAGTGAAGCGGGCGCTGTACCGGTCTGTCGTGGTGAAGAGAGAGCTGAGTCAAAAGGCAAAGCTCTCAATTTACCGATCGATCTACGTTCCCACCCTCATCTATGGTCATGAGCTCTGGGTTATGACCGAAAGAACGAGATCTCGGATACAAGCGGCTGAAATGAGTTTTCTCCGCAGGGTGTCTGGACTCTCCCTTAGAGATAGGGTGAGAAGCTCAGTCATCCGGGAGGGACTCGGAGTAGAGCCGCTGCTTCTCCACATCGAGAGGAGCCAGTTGAGGTGGCTCGGGCATCTGGTTAGGATGCCTCCTGGACGCCTCCCTGGTGAGGTGTTCCGGGCATGTCCCACCGGGAGGAGACCCAGAGGAAGACCCAGGACACGCTGGAGGGACTATGTTTCTCGGCTGGCCTGGGAACGCCTTGGGATTCCCCCAGAGGAGCTGCTCCAAGTGGCTGGGGAGAGGGAAGTCTGGGCCTCCCTACTTAGGCTGCTACCCCCACGACCCGACCCCGGATAAGCAGAAGAAAATGGATGTATGGATGGATGGAAGCCAGCAAGGATACACGTAGTCTGTGGCAGGGAATACAGACCATCACAAACTACAAACCATCCCCCCAGACCTGTGACAGCTCAACCTCTACGCTGAATGAACTGAATGAGTTCTTTGCTCGGTTTGAGGCAAGTAACAGCACACCTGCACATAAACTCCCCCCCTCTCCTGATGGCCAGGTGCTGGCGCTGTCCTCAGACAGCGTAAGGCGATCATTCATCAAGATTAACGCCCGGAAGGCCTCTGGTCCTGACAACATACCTGGTCGTGTGCTGAAGGACTGTGCAGGGGAACTCGCAGCGGTCTTCACGGACATCTTTAACATCTCACTGAGCCAGGCCATCGTCCCCACCTGTTTCAAAGCCACCACCATCATCCCTGTCCCAAAGAAGGCAACGCCCGCATGCCTCAATGACTATCGCCCAGTAGCACTCACCCCCATCCTGATGAAGTGCTTTGAACGGCTAGTCATGAAAAGCATCACATCTGTCCTCCCTGCCTCCCTGGATCCCTTCCAATTTGCATACCGACCTAATCGCTCAACCGACGATGCCATCTCCTCTGCCCTCCACACAGCTCTCACACATCTGGACACGAAGGACTCTTATGTTAGAATGCTGTTCATCGACTTCAGCTCGGCATTCAACACCATCATCCCCCAACAGCTCATCCTTAAACTGGACAGTCTGGGGCTGAACACCTCAATGTGTAACTGGCTGCTAGACTTCCTGACCGGGAGACCACAGACAGTACGGGTCGGGAGTAACACATCTAGCACCATCACATTGAACACAGGGGCCCCACAAGGATGTGTGCTGAGCCCCCTTCTATTCACCCTGCTAACACACGACTGCACACCATCATACAGCTCCAACCACTTCATCAAGTTTGCGGACGACACAACAGTGGTAGGTCTCATCAGCAACAACGATGAGACGGACTACAGGAACGAGGTGAGCCGCCTGGCCTTGTGGTGCGGACACAACAATCTCACTCTCAACGTGGAGAAGACAAAGGAGATTGTTGTGGACTTCAGGAAGAGGGATGCACAACATGCCCCTCTGACCATCAACAGCACCGCAGTGGAGAGAGTAGACAGCACCAAGTTCCTGGGAGTGCACGTCTCAGAGGACCTGTCCTGGAGCAGGAACACTGCATCACTGGCCAAGAAGGCTCACCAGCGCCTCTACTTTCTCCGCAAGCTGAAAAGGGCTGGAGCTTCAACCCCCATCATGTGCACCTTCTACAGAGGTGCCATAGAAAGTGTCCTGACCAGCTGCATCACTGTGTGGTTTGGTGCATGTACTGCATCCTGCCGCAAGAGCCTCCAGCGCATCGTGAGAGCAGCTGAGAAGATCGTCGGCACCTCCTTCCCCTCACTGCAGGACTTACACAGCAACCGCCTCACTCGGAAAGCCCTCTGCATGGCAGGTGATCCCACACACCCACTACACAGCTGCTTCAGACTGCTGCCATCAGGGAGGAGACTGAGGAGTCTCCAGGCTCGAACCAGCAGACTGAGAGACAGCTCTGTTCATCAGGCAGTCAGGATGCTAAACACTCTGCCTGCTCTGCCTCCCCTCCCATTTGAACTGCCTTAACACAAAAAACTTTCTCACACATTACCACACAACACAAAGATTTTAACACTGGACTCTGTGTCATCAAACGGGTTATTCACTAAACTCTCGGTCATGTGCTCATTCAGTTTGCACTACTTCTCATATTTGCACTAATGTTTGTATTACATTACTGCCTATAGTCATACTACTGTTTACATTCACTGTTTACATTTATTAATACTGTTTACATTTATTACTACTGTTTACATTTATTACTACTGTTTACATTTACACTACTTTTATATCTACACTACTGCTGATACATATACAGTATTCTCTGACTAGCCTTATTTAAGGATGCCCAATGTGCCTTACTGCATATGCCACTTTGCCTCTATACCAACATCAACTACCTCATACATATACTGTGTACATTAACTCATATGCTGCTGTGCCACTCTTTGCAAATGTCAATGCTAGAACCTTCAGTTTATTTTATAGATATACTTTTTATACTTTTTATACTACTATGCAAAAACTCAGGACAGTATTACACTTTTATTATTTCATTTTATGCTTATGTTCATTAAATGTTTAGTGTTTTAGTGTTGGTGTAAATTTTCATACTTTTATACTACTATGCAAAAACTCAGGACAGTGTTACACTTTTACTATTTTATGCTTATGTTTATTAAATGTTTCAGTGTTTTAGTGTTTAAATGGTTACTGTTGCACCGAGGGACTGAGAGAAACACAATTTCAATCCTGTGTATGTCCTGTACATATTGCAGTTCTGACAATAAAGTTGACTTTGACTTTTAAATACTCGGAAGTAGTTTTATTTGAGAAAAAGGTTATCTACGATGTTTAAAAAAAAAAAATATGAATCCTACTATTTAAAGTAGGGTGTTTTGTTTGTTTTTTCCAAATCTTCTCAAGTAGTCAGGTAAATGCGCTAAAGCTCATACGAGTAATTGAAAGCCATAGGTTTCTAAATTAATTAAACCTAATGCATGAACTGCTCTATGGGGGGCAATTTTCTGAACTAGTGATATGCATCTTCTGTTAGGTATAAATCAAGAGCATAACCAGGGTCTTTGATGATGTTGCCCAGCAACAGGAGCAAATTAGCCCCTTCTTTACCCCCCCCCCCACACACACACACACACACACACACACACACACACCTCACAGAGCAGGAAGTCTTCCACACATCATGACTGGTACACCCTCAAAGTTACTGTTGCATTTGTTCTAGTCGCTCAGCAACATAAGGGTTATTTTAAAAAAAATCTGTTTATTTATTAGAGGGATAAATTAATTTATTGTTCATATAAATTAATGTTTCCAGCTTTTACTGACAAGAAGAGAAAAAAGGTGTGCTGACAGGTTTTATCGTTGCATTGTTATTATTATTAATATTATTAACATTATTATTATTATATAAGTATTTATCTTAAGGTGAAATATTGGATAAGAAAGAGGAACCTCAATTCTAAATGTTGAGTCACACATTTATGTAATCAGTCCTGTGTTATTGCAAACAACAGTAGAAAATAACTTTAAGTGCAGTTTTAAATTATAGATTGGCAGCAGTTTAGGAGGAAATGCTTTTGAATTTAAAAGCTTCCTGCAGCCACAGCTCCTCCTGTCCAAATCAGAGAACAAAAAAGAAAAGGTGGAAGTGAAATCTCTGAGCTGCGGACGTCAGAGCCTCCTCCTCCCGATGTCTCCTCGTGTAGAAAAAAAAAAAAAACAGACAACATAATGTCATTTACAGATGTCTGCTGCTAATGTTAGTGCACGTCATTTTCAATGCACATAATGCGGCTCCTCGTTCTCCCATGAGCTTCTGGTGTATTTCTGTCTTGTTCACAGTCTCCCAGTGGATCTTTAGAAAGCATATCAATCTGCCAGAAGGCAGCCTGGGGGGGATATAACCCTGACAAGAACTGCAAAAAAAGAAAAGGAAACAAGTGAATTAACTGGTCAAAACTTCCTTGTGACCATTAATAGAACAAAAAGTTTGTTTTTGCTGGTGAGACTGATTCGATGTACACTTCAGTCATTTTTGCTTATATGGTTTAAAAATAAACGAGCAGACAAGTCTTCATGTTCACGCCTGCATCGCTTTGTCCTTTCACCACATTAAGCAGCTTCATCAGCCCAGTCTCACGCTCTACACTGTGAAGCTTTACAGTCATCTGTCTCCAGAGACGGGGTGGAAGAGGATAAGATGGAGGAAGAGTGCTGGTGGGTGGACAGAAATATAATGGGCTTTTCAACCAAAAGAAAAGCAGGAGAATTGTGTTAGACAGGCTTAAAGTCTAATTAAATGAATTTGAAGTTTTGAGCGCACATGGAAAACCTGAGATGTGAGAAGCCTTTGACAAAATGACCTCACTAATGCCATATTTTTACAGATGGTCATGGATTAGATATAAGGAAGCACTCACTTTATGATGAGGTACTATAGTACAGTACTGCTTTCCTCAGGAGAAACTATTTAAAAAATTGACAGCAACTGGATTAGTCAGATGATTGAGATGGATGCAAGAAAACTCAACATCAAAGAACATGTCCTGCCTGTGTAAGCAAATCAACACAACACTGAGTTATTCAGTAAAAGAATGCCACAGTAAAAATATATATTTTTTAGAGATAAATTTATTTGACTTAACTGCAAATGTTCATTCATTAAATGATCCCTGTGGAAATAAACATTCAGTGATGTTGCAAGAGTTGCAACTCTTCATAAAGAACTGCAATAACAACTAAAACTAGGTTAAAAAATACTCAATGGGTTATTAAAACCTGGAAGGACAATGCTGAACATTTTTCTTTAAGGACAAAATGTCAAGTCAATTAAATGTATTCATAAAGCACATTTAAAATTTGCAACTTTTAACCGAAATGCTGAAGGAAGCTGAAGAAAATGTTCGATAGAAATCATTGAAATGTGTTATGAAATCAAGAAGAGAACATTCAACAGCGAGCCACTTCACATTGTGAAGGGAACTCAATATAATGGAACTAAACATCTGTGTAGCCTCAAGAAAACAACTTATTAGTGAGGGTAATGAGGTGGGAAAAAGTTCAATTTGCTGGGGCAGTGGAAGGATGCCGTACAGACAAGATCTGATTTTTATTCTTTTAAAGTGATGATTGCATCACAGTGAGACATATAACAGATGCAGTAGAGCTCCCCCGATGCCAACCATAAAAGCCAGTGGAGGAACTGGTTTCAGTGGTGAAGTGTACTATAGGGCCTCAAAAATTTTGGTTACAGATCAGCTGACTGCCTGAACACAATGAATTACTTAATTTTTACTTTTTTGATGGGACAATCAAATTTTAGGTTTAAATTTCCTATGATTCATCAAAGACATGGATTTTATCCCATAGTGACGTTTTTGTTTTTTATGACTATTAACTAAATTAACCAATTAACTATTTAATTAGCACAGTTCTGCAGAAATTACGTTGTTGATCCTTCTCACTGAACGATGACCCTGCTATGCTTTTCATGACCTACATAACCTGTTAGAATCAGGCTGGATCACAGTAATTATGGATAACCTTCTTAATTACGAAGATAATGGTGTTGTGCTTTTATTCGCTTTTTCCTGATTTGTTTTTGTGGTGCTCTCTGGCACATTCACCATGCTCTGTTTGCTTGCCCTGCCATGACTCTCTTGGATTGTGTCAGTGTGCAGCCACATGATAAAAGCTCACTATTCACTGAACACCACCTCTACTATGTGTAAGAATATTTTCTGTTCCAGGAATCTTACTCTCACTTTTCCTCTAGGTGGAGCTGTGTGCAGGCAGGTTCTTCGTTCTTTCCTGAGCCAGCAAACTTTGCACAATCACACCAGCCCAGCCATTCTATAGGACCAGCTCAGACCCCAACCCAACGGTGGATCTCATTGACAAGTGGGTAAACATAGTCGCCAACCTTTATGAACATTTGTTGTTTCGTGAGATGGAGATTTAGTTTTGTTTTTGTATCTTCTTTGCGCAGAACCATTTCTGAGTTCTTTGTGGACTGCTTGACTGATGAACGCACTCCACTTCTTGGATTCCACAAAAATCTTATCCTTAAGGCCCCAGTATAGCTGCGCGTTAATCCGAGCGCCGCGGCACGCCGTGTGAGCGCCGCGGCAAAAGCCTTTGATCGCGGGCGTGAACGCGCCAAGGTCAAATTTTACTACGCCTACGCGCGCGCGTTGATAAACTGCCTCGCGTGTCAGCAAATGACCAATCAGCGACCTCAATTTGTCCTGCTCCGCCCGGCTGCAGCTGCTGGAGCCTGCACTCCAGAGAGCTGCGCTTGCACAGAGTATAAATGAACTGCCGGTGCGCAGCACACGCGAGTCCAGCGGCGCTGGACACAACGGACAGCTATACTGGGGGCTTAAAAAGCGATAGTAATCCTCATCAAGAAAATACTCACCAACCCTTTTACCTACTTGGCCCACATTTCATCGTTGCACCGTCTCACTCCACTGAACACCTGGATCCTCTTACTCCACTTGGAATCCGAAAGGAAAACAAACAATGAAGATGGCAGCTGATCTACCTCAACGTGACCAACGTTTTTTAAATTATTTTGTAAAAATTGTAAACACAGATGTAGAATGTTAGAGTCTGATAAAGGTTATTATCATAGTATGACCTCCACAAGCTTGTTTCCATGAATTCACAAACATGGTTGAAGTGTAGGCATTGGGGTAGTCTTGTCTGATTCTAATTCTTTGAGACCAAGCCCCACCTATGCTAGCAAGCCCATACCATGGACATGCAGCCACCATGCTACCCCAGAACTCTGATACACTGCCACCATGATGATAAACACCACACAACCTATTAAACACATTCCCCAAACCACTACAAAACCTATCGATCTCTGTTGCATCTGCTGAGTTCTTAAAATGCAAGACCATCTGCATTTTGGCTGATTGCTTCATGTCAAAGTGTTGGTTTTCATCCAGTGAAAAGGAGATCTTAAAGTGAGGTCAGAGGAGAAGCTGCCAGAAAAAAAATCAACTCATTCACACGTCTTTTTCGGATTTCAATGGTCTACAATCACTTCAAACCCAACTGCAGTAAACCACTGAGAGCCAGCCAGGAAGAAACTGAAGTTGGAGGCTGCTTTTGTTAGTGAGTCCACTACAAAATATAAAACCTTCAGTGGAAATTAACAGCCGCAGATCAGCAGTATTATTACTGCTAACACCCACCAACGACTATACACAGAACGTATAACCGATTTCCGGTGCATGACGTGTTCAGAACAGCTAGCCTTCTGTGTTGACATTGTTCCTCATACTGTGGTAGAGAAAAGAACAGAATGATGACTTCTACCAGATGATGAAGCAAAAAGCCAAAGTGGAAATACATTTATCCACTATTATATTTTATATTTATATGCTATGGTTAATTTGAGCACCTGTAGTTCAACCAACTGAGATTCCTTTGCCTTTTAAAACTAATTAGCAGTTGAGTTATGCTTGAAAACTCAGGGGCTGCTCATGAGGTGACTCGTCTAGGCTGGAGCTAACAACAAAATCTCAGAGGAAAAATGTCTGACTATCTTGGAGTTTGTGTAACCAGTGTCCGGGGGATGTTTGACATTTTTAGACATTTTATATCATCCATGCACTGTTTTACAGGAGGAAAATTAGGTGAAATGTTTTTAAAATATATGAAAATGGAATTTGTCCACTGTCTTTTCTGCCTGAGTTTTAAATTAAGATTGTATTATTCTATCAGATGCAAAGACTTGTTCTTTTCATTAAATCTTGTAAATGAACAACTACTATACTTTATTTCAAATCATCCATCCATCCATCCATTTTCTTCTGCTTATCCGGGGTCGGGTCGCGGGGGTAGGAGCCTAAGTACGGAGGCCCAGACTTCCCTCTCCCCAGCCACTTGGAGCAGCTCCTCTGGGGGAATCCCAAGGCGTTCCCAGGCCAGCCGAGAAACATAGTCCCTCCAGCGTATCCTGGGTCTTCCTCTGGGTCTCCTCCCGGTGGGACATGCCCGGAACACCTCACCAGGGAGGCGTCCAGGTATTTCAAATCAATTTCTTAAAAATTGGCTGAGTTATAACCATTTTTGTGATTTAAAAAAATATATATATTTTTTTTATTTAGGCAGGTTAGTTGCATTGAGTCTCTAGGACTCATTTACAAGAGTGACCTGGTTACAAACAAAGAATGATGGCAACAGAAGATTTTCCTTGGACAATCAACAATAGACAAACATAAGGGAGGCATACAGAGTCTTTTTCCCTTTAATTTTAAGTAAAAAAAAAAATGTCAAAATAGCAAAACAGATAGATTATAAGGTAGATGTAGAAAACTAAAAACAGGAACATGTCTGCATTGGTTTTTGCCAGGATTCCAACAGATTCTTAAAGCCATTTAGGGAAGTCAAGGTCGAGAGCTTCAGATCTTTTTGTAAGATATTCCATAAAGCAGGAGCAGAATAGGAGAAGACCCTTTTGGCAAGTTCAGTCCTCACTGAGGGAACACTGCAGGTAATCATGTCCTGAGAGCGCACGCTGTAGCTGCACTCATGCAAAGACGTGTAGGAGATGTATGAAGGCAGCAGACCAAGAAGTGATTTAAATATGAAAATGTACCAGTGGAAGAGTCTGCGTGAGGTTAATGGTGTCCAGTTAACCAGTGAATACTGTATAGGGTGCAGTGGTGGGTACAATAATCACAGCCAGTTATGAATCTGCTTTGGCCACTTTGCTGAGGCGGCCATCTTGAATTGGGTTGAATCTAAAAGGTAACCTGTTGTAGACGCACATCCCATGATTACCTTTTTAATGTTAACATGAAAAACAGTGGTTTGTGAGATATTTAGCTAAAAATGTCAAAGAATCAAGCGTGCAA
>JBBPBX010065029.1:0-20074 GCA_038048925.1 Garcialebias charrua | reverse complement strand
ACTTTTTATCGACCAATTCTTTGTTTGGAGGATTCTCACACTGTCTTGCAATATGGCCAGTTTCTCCACATTTAAAACAGAACCAAGCTTTTGGAGGAGGTTGGCGTGCTGGCTGTTGCACATGTACTTCTGCTGCTGCCATAGGGGGCAAGTCGACAAATCCAGTTGTTTCCTGTTGTCTCCTCTCCCTCCTCTGAGACCTTTTTTCTGTAAGTTGTATCTGAAGCTCAGCGACTTGTTTTCTTAAGCTTTCTGTCTCTGTGATGTACTTCTGTACAATGTCATGGTCATGTTCTACTGAGGGTTCTAAGACAGTCTGAAAATGCAACAAAGGTTTTACTTTTGAGCCTCCAAAGTGACGCTGCATTCGGTCCATCTTTACTGATCTCCGCTCTTCTTCCGTTCTCAACTGGAGAAGAAGTTCAGAGAAATCTGGCAGGGACTCACTGTTGAATCTTTGCTGAAGAGTTAGAAGCAGGGTCTGATCCCAGCACCCACGAATGAACTGCTTGTACAGCTGTTTGTTTGCATTAACTTCACTCACACCACCTCGCCTGATTGCAGTACTAAGTACTGACTGCAGTCTTTGTAGATATTCAGAAGCCCTCTCTCCTGCATCCTGGTGAGTGCTCAAAAACTTGGCAAATATTTCTTCACCATCATCTACAAGTCCGTATGCTGACTGAAGGAGACGGACATATTCTTGTGGATATGAATGAGAGCCAAGCTGTTTCACAATATCTAATGCAGGGGATAGCAAACTTTCCAGAATCATCCTTCTTTGCATATCAATGGAGAATCCATCTTGAAACATCAGTTCAACATGAAGGATCCAAGTCTCAAAATCCACTTCTCCAGGGGGTTTAGGCACTCGTCCAGAAAAGGAACGAAGTCTCTTTGGAGTTAAATTTGATGAAGCAGCTTCATTTTTTATTACATGCTCAACAATTATGCGTTGCACATCTGGGGGATTCAACATATCATCACTCAGTGGAGGTGTGTTAGTTGACAAAGCTCGTCTCTTACTTTTTGCTCTTTGTTCTGGTTGTTTGGAGTGAGATGGATTAATGGCACGAGTTGTATGAATTTGTCTTTGATGTCCCTTTGATGTGAGGGCAGTGTCAGCGTTATCAGATTCAGTCTCTCCACCATCAGAACTGCTCGACTCACAACCATCTTGTTCTGAGGCTGTTTTCTGAGCTTTAATTTCTGCTGAAGACTGAGAAAACACAGGTGAAAGTAAAACTCTCTTTATATCATCAACACACCACCTTGCAGTTGGATATTTGGCTGTAGCTATTTCACATGGAAAATTTGGCTTAAGATGCTCAACTGCTTCTTCATCATCCAACTCAATGATGGCTTCGCTTAACCTTAACCTGACTATCTTCACCACTGCGCCATAAGTTTTAAGTGCTTCAGTTATGTTTGCATCAGTGGCATCTTCATTTAGGCCAAAAGCTAAAATTGATTTCTTTACATTCACCCCATACTTTTGCTCAATGTCAGCAACATTAATCTTATTTACTTCCATTCTGTCTGGTATCAGTGTTTTTATTTTAATTTTATTTTAGTTGCTGATGTTGCGCTTACTTAACTTATAATCCTCCTGGCTAGGCTCGCCACTAAATGATTCCATGTAACCACTACTTAATTTAATTAGTAATAAACCTCAGCAGTAAAGTTACTTTGGTTCTAGGATCACACAGGAGGATAATAAGCAAGTAAGTTTTAACAACTCAAATTTATTTTTCTTTCCCCACAAAAAAAATAATTTAAATAAAACTTATTACCTTAATACAGATTAATTAAAGAACTTAAATTGTCCACCCTAAACAAATAAAAAATAAACAGAAAAAACAATAAGGGTAGGTTTCTTGTTAAAAGTTCATTAAAAGAACTACTTCTCTTTAAAAAAAATACAAATTCCAATTAGCCCTTCAATATACAATTCAGTCAGTTCAGTCAATGTGCACAAAGATTGTCAGTTAAAGAAAATATGTTCATGAACATATAGCTTGTGAGTTTGAAAGATTGGGGGCCCCCTTTTCTTTTTTTTCCTTGTTCAATAAGCTTATCTGTTGTCCAAGCGGCTCCAGCAGTGCAGTCCCTCCTCTTTCCAGACTTCAGTCCGAGTAACAAAGATGGCGGCGGGACCCTCCTACTTCTGGACTTCACTGGCTCGTTCAGATATCAGCCGTTAAAAAAACCAACCTGCATGCACAGTGGTAACCGTTCATGCGCGTGCACAGAAATCAGCGACATCTTTCAATCACTTCTCATTGAAAAAAACAAATTAGCGTTTAAAATAAACAACAACAAAAAATACTTAGTAATAAAGAACTTACTTAACATTACTTCACTATAAAACAATCTCATTTCACAGAACTGTTAATTACAGAGTGACACAATATACTCCGGTCGGTTTTTTTTTCTTTCTGTTCAGAAAAACGGAGCAACGTTTGGCATTCTGCCCAAGAACACAGCTGAAAATAAAGCAACAGACTCACCGGAGAAATCCCGGAACGAAATGTACATTATCCAGTTTGAAATGAACAGATTTCTCTCGTAGAACAGCAGCACTTATGAGTTGTGTGACTTCTCTACTTCTGCTGGAACGTGCTTAATCTACAGACTCTGTCATTTCTCTGTCTTCTCTAATTCTGCTGAGACGTTAAGTACGTCTTCTTCTTCTTCCCTTTTTTTAACACAGAGAAGAAATTTGGATCTAGGGCCCTCTACAGGACATTCTAAGAACTACAAGATAATACATTAAACATACAGACAAATCAACACAGTTTATGGGGGTTACACATACAAGATCATTTATTTAAAAATTACACATTAAACTGTAAGGTAAAATGCATAAAATTCCTTTCAAAGGTGCAACATCTCTGTTTTTTAAAATCTTTTTAACAAAGGTTTCCTAGATTTTGCACCCAAAATGAGATACACTTCATTTAGCTTCATGAGTTACATAATTTTTTTTACTGTCTTTTACCCATGAATTACCATAAATTTCCACCAGTTACTTTTAATGTAATCACTACTACTACTAATAATAATAATAATACTTTATTTATAGAGCCCTTTAAAACAACCACAGCTGCAACAAAGTGCTGTACATAAAATCAAGAACATTTAAACACATAAAAATAAAACAGTTGTTAAAACATTAAGATCAATAAAAACAATAAAAACAGTGCAGAACAAATTCAGTCTGTGCTAAAAGCCAGTGAGTAAAAATGTGTTTTTAGAAGAGTTTTAAAACTGGACAGTGAAGGAGCTTGTCTGACGGGAAGAGGGAGATCGTTCCACAGTTTTGGAGCAGCAACAGAAAAAGCTCTGTCTCCTCTGAGCCTCCGTTTGGACCTCGGCACCTCCAGAAGCAGCTGATCAGCTGATCTGAGGCACCGAGCAGGAGAGTATGGGTGAAGCAGCTCAGAGAGGTAGGATGGAGCAAGACCATTTAAACTCTTAAAAACAAATAAAAGAATCTTAAAATGAACTCTAAAATGAACAGGCAGCCAGTGGAGTGAAGCCAGAGTGGGGGTGATGTGCTCCCTCTTATGAACTCCAGTTAGAAGGCGAGCAGCAGCGTTCTGGACCAACTGGAGACGTCTGAGGGAGGACTGGCTGACTCCAAGGTAAAGAGCGTTACAGTAATCCAGCCGAGAGGTGATGAAGGCATGGATTACTGTTTCCAGCTGCTGCTGTGTAAGGATGGGCTTTACCTTAGCCAGCTGTCTGAGGTGATAAAAACTGGTCTTGACCACCGCTCCAATCTGGGAATCTAATTTAAAATCACTGTCCATTTTAAAACCCAAGTTAGAAACTGTTACTAAATGATTTTAGTGATGAACTGCAACATAAATTATTTGTAAATAACTGAAAATGTGCAAAGACAACGTTCTCCCTTTCCACTGTCATTCCAATTTTGTGAATTGCTCATGAAGCAGCTAGCAACAGGAGTGAGCTAACTTACCAAGGGATGGGGTGATTTACCATGTTAACTTGCTCCTTCTACTATGCTTATCCAAACTCTGAACAAGGGTTTTACAAAGTTAGCATCATAAACTGACTCACATCAAGTTTTAGGCACAGTAAAATACATTTTGTAAAAACCATTTATCTCTTTCTTGCTTCAGCACGTGTGTAAACAAGTGATTTCCGATGTCAAGCTATTTTTTTCATGCATCACACTTCCTGTCAAATCAAACAGACTTCCGGTTTTCAAAATAAAACCAATAACGCAACAGTAAAACAAAAAAATTATATCTTAACCATTAGCAGATGGGTTACAGTAGTTTTGTTAACTTTGTTATAAACAGGCCGAAACTAAAATTAGTCAGCCTGAACTGAACTGCAGGTTGCTGTTGAATTTTTATGAATCAGGGTCCTGCATCATAAATATTTTCACATGAATTTTGTTTATATACCAAAAATTTATATCAACCACCCTGCCAAACCACCACTGAATGCCTCTGATAATTAAAACACTTGCAATAATAATCCAGTGTTTCCCTTACCATACGAAATATGAAATGTTTGCTCACTAAATTGTTATTATTTGAACGCCAAAATAGCTAGGTTGCATTTCCTGTGTTCCATGACTCTTGATGACATCATGCATCATGGAACACAGGATGCTTGATTCATGAATGATGTATCATGGAACACAAGATGATGCTTGATGACATCATGCATCATGGAACACAGGATGATTGATGTTCATGGAACACAAGATGATGCTTGATGACATCATCACTTTAGTTTTGATGATGCCTTTGATGTTGCCTTTGATGTATCACTCGGAAAAGTCTATATATATGAGACATTAGTTTTTGGTGGAACATAGTTTTGGAAGACGCAGTTAAGTTCACATGTTCTTTTAACATTCTGGTGTTTGAAAATGGCCAAATACATTGAAAGATTAACTTCAATTTTTAATAAAAATTCAGCCTTTCAAGCACAAGTCGGTGCCCCTATTAAGGTAATAACAATAATAAACAGAAGTCTGTTGGAGTCAGTCTCCCCACCATCACAGACATTTACACCTCTAGATGCAGGAAAAGAGCCACCTGTATCATGAAAGACCTCACTCATCCAGCACACTCACTCTTTGCCCCACTCCCCTCAGGACGGAGGTTGAGGAGCATCAAGTGTAGAACCACTAGACTGAGGAACAGCTTCTACCCTGAGGCTGTTAGACTCATGAATAAATAAAAATAAAATTAAAATAAACACTGCAAAATATCACATCATGGTGATGCTGATATGTTTTCTTGTTGCTGTGTTCATCTGTGACCATCTGTGACCATCTGCTCATACAAACTCATGTTCGTGCTGCTGTTTATTCCCACTATATTAGGCTTAGTGTATTACTAGTTGATGTTTTTCTTAGTTAGTTCTCGATGTTATTACTGTTTTTCTCTTTCATTTGTTGTTGGATGTAACTGGGACCTCGTGTACATAATCTCGTTTTCATCTCATGTACCACATGCGGTGCAAATGACAATAAAGACTCTCTGACTCTGACTCTGACTCTGACTATTACAATTAAGTCAAACATATACACTGTTGTGGAAATTTTAGGAAAAGGTCACTTTGGAGAAGTCGTCACTTGCAGAAAAGAGAAAACTGAAAAAATGCTTGTTTTGAAATGCATAAAGAAAAAAAACTATTACCGTACAGAAGAACGAGAGGTCAATGCTTTACATCGTCTCAGAAGTCTAAATCCTGACAGAAATCATATTGTTAAGTTTATTGACAACTTCATATTTAAGGATCGTGTCTGTTTAGCTTTTGAAAAACTTGATTTCAACCTCCAGGACTTCATGAAAAAACAAAATTGTACACCTCTTAAGCTAAGCGAAATCAGAGGAATTGCCCACCAGATGCTTGTAGCTCTGAGAGCACTGAAATATGCTGGAATTACACATGCAAATGTACGGCCTGAGAATATTTTATTTGTGAATCATCTCTCTCAGCCGTTCAGAGTGAAGCTGGCAGGTTTTGGGACCGCTGTTGAGACAGTCAAATTATCGGAAGTCACTCTCCCTGTGTTTTGGGGCTATAGCGCACCAGAAATCTTCTGGGATTATTCGCTGGATGAAAGCATTGATACGTGGAGTGTTGGCTGTTTGCTGGCTTATCTATTTCTTGGTCAAAGTTTGTATCCAACGGACTGCGAGTACAATTATTTGAAGTTTGTTGTTAAACTACATGGCAAACCAGCTGATTCTTTCCTTGAGAAACGATGGCAAACTCGGCGCTATTTCACTCAAGATAAAACGGAAGATAATACATGGAGATTTAAAACAACCCAAGAATATTACAAAGCAACTGGAAAGAGAATTAAAACCAGAGAGTGGACTTATGATCATTTAGAGTCGCTAGATGATTTAAGAAAAACACATGCAGACTTAGATTCATCTGAATTAGAGGATTTGGAAGCATTTATAGATTTCCTTAAAAACCTGTTAAAATTAAATCCACAAGACAGGGACTTGCCAGACTATGCACTCAATCATTGGTTCATTACAATGGAACACCTTCAGAAGAGCAATCTTGCCCCATATAGAATTTTAGCATATAGATTATTGCTTAGGTGTGGAATTGAGAGCTCAGATGATCGAGAATACTTACCGGTAGCTAATTCAGATGCCACTGATGATACAGATAAGAAATCGAATGACCAATACTTTAGTCTAAAAGACTCAGAAAATGCCATAAATTTGTCTGAAATTGTTTCTGCGAAAGATTTTACCATCCGTCATAAATCTACTGACTACCACCTTATCCAAAAACTTGGAGAAGGGGTCTTTGGTAACGTTTTTAGATGCAGAAAAGGTTTTACAAACGAGTTTGTAGCAATGAAAGTAATAAATAAATCTCACAAATGGTCAGCTAATCTAGAAGCCAGGATACTAGAAAAACTCAGAGAGCTCGATACAGACAAAAACAACTTGATCAAGTACTTTGACATTTTTCCATACAAAGGCAACACTTGCTTTGTGTTTGAGTTGTTAGAAGCGAGTTTGTTTGACTGGATACAAAAAATATTTCCTAAATCTCTAAATATTTCAGAAATCCGACCGATTGCTGAACAGACGCTCATTGCTCTCAACGCACTAAAACAATTAGGCATTACCCATACAGACATCAAACCGGATAATATAATGATTGTCAATCGTGAAAAAATGCTGTTCAGAGTGAAATTAATTGACTTTGGCCTTGCAGGCTCGACCTCAGAATTATCAAAGCGATCTTGTTTGCAAGCGCCTGGTTATAGAGCGCCCGAGGTTTATCTAGGCTTTCCTATGGACGAAAGTATTGACATTTGGGGTCTTGGAAGTACATTAGTTTTTCTGTTCCTTTCGCAGCACATGTATCCAGCAAGTTCAGAGTTTGAAACCTTGGAATTTATGATAAAGCTTCATGGTATGCCTGACAAAAAATTACTGGATACTGGCAGGCGTGTTAGCAATTATTTTTTACGGGACCAGAGCAGCCCAGATCCTGTTTGGAGACTGAAAACAGCAGAACAATATTTTAAAACAACAGGATGCATTACAATCAAAAACTATAGTTACGAATGGTTTCAGTCTCTGAATGATTTGAAGAAAATGGCACCAAAAACTAAGGATCCCAATAATTCTAAAGATTTAGAATGCTTTATAGATTTTATTAGGAAAACACAAAATATCAATTCAGCTGACAGGATTCTTCCAGCTGATGCACTTAATCATGATTTTATAACAATGGCCCACCTTGCTGGTGCCAAAAATAGCGTTTATGTGACCAAAGCACAACAAATCTTAAAAAAATGCCAACTCAGGAACCCACCCAAAAACTCTTTTAAGGAAGAGGGTATGCATCATAACACCGAGACTGTTACTCATGCATGTATTCCAACCTCCAGTACAATGGCCCTCATTTCTTATGCCAAAAACGTATCATCTGCCGTAAATGTTAGTCAATTATTGGTGAAATGCAAACACAAGATCTCACCCAGTCTTCTGGACTGCGAAAGCAAAAAGTCCACACATTTGGATCCCATTAAGATCCTAACTGCAGACAATTCTAAAGAACAAACATCTGAGATGGACATCCAACAGA
Organism: Garcialebias charrua; assembly: GCA_038048925.1. Lineage (NCBI taxonomy): Eukaryota > Metazoa > Chordata > Actinopteri > Cyprinodontiformes > Rivulidae > Garcialebias > Garcialebias charrua. The sequence goes on along the minus strand of JBBPBX010065029.1, from coordinate 11,953 downwards.
AAGACCCACCAGAAATTCTTGAGAAAGTAAATTGTAACAGCAAGACTTTTGCTGAAACATGTGTTCCAGCGTTAAACACAACGGCCCACCTTTATGCCAATAACGGATCGTCTGTCACAAATGTTCGTACAATAATTGTAAAATGCAGACACAAGAGTCCAGACAGTTCTTTGGACTTCAAAAGCACATCTACTTCCAGTTCAAAAAACACCTTTGATCAAGAGAATAACAGTTCTAAAAGAAACAAAGGAAGTATTCAAGATGGATTTATGGGTCCGGGTGTGAAACCTGCAACTGAAGAAAGTTTGGAATGTTTCACTCTCCATCTTCCAGATAAATTTAATAAAAACATTCAGTCAAGAAATCCTTTCAAAAATGAAACCAGCTCCTTCGAAACCAATACCTCATGCAAAACAAACGTAGGATTTTCTTGTCAAAATGAAAATCCTTCACATTCTGTAGAAGTGAAATCAAAAAGGAAATATTTGAATAGGATTAGTAACTTCTTCTCAAGAATATTTAAACCCATCATAAGCTCTATTAATAATGGTAGAGAGTCACAAAACAACAAAACAAATGATAAACCAGCTATAAAAATTGCATGGGGAAGTTGTTAGCAAACAATATATATAATAAGGTTTAGGGTTCACACATCTGTCTTTCTGTATGGGGTTCGCATTTGCGGGTTTTCTCTAGGCACTCTGGTTCCCCCACCTCCCGGGTCTCAAGTCAATATCCACATATGTGATTTGTCTGTAATAATAGCAAGTCAATTAAAACAACAGACAAAAACAATCACAACAAAAACTTGGCCATACGGTAGTGTGAGTGTTAGAAAAAAAAAAAAGGGATTACTATTCAAATATCTGCTTTTCTATGTAGAGTTTACATGTTTTCCTTGTACGTAGGGGTTTCCTCCAGGCACTCTGGTTCCCCTACCTCCCAGGTCTCAAGTCCAGCCATTCTAAATCTGCATGTAGGCTATGTGACATACTAGCAAGTCATTTAAAACAACAACAAACAAAAACGACCACAACCAAAACTTGGCCATACGGTAGTGTGAGGGTTAGAAAAAAAAAAAGGATTACTATTCAAATATCTGCATTTCTATGTAGAGTTTGCATGTTTTCCTTGTACGTAGGGGTTTCCTCCAGACACTCTGGTTCCCCTACCTCCCAGGTCTCAAGTCCATCCATTCTAAATCTGCATGTAGGCTATGTGACATACTAGCAAGTCATTTAAAACAACAACAAACAAAAACGACCACAACCAAAACTTGGCCATACGGTAGTGTGAGGGTTAGAAAAAAAAGGATTACTATTCAAATATCTGCATTTCTATGTAGAGTTTGCATGTTTTCCTTGTATGTAGGGGTTTCCTCCAGACACTCTGGTTCCCCTACCTCCCAGGTCTCAAGTCCATCCATTCTAAATCTGCATGTAGTCTATGTGACATACTAGCAAGTCATTTAAAACAACAACAAACAAAAACGACCACAACCAAAACTTGGCCATACGGTAGTGTGAGGGTTAGAAAAAAAAAGGATTACTATTCAAATATCTGCTTTTCTATGTAGAGTTTGCATGTTTTCCTTGTACATAGGGGTTTCCTCCAGACACTCTGGTTCCCCTACGTCCCAGGTCTCAAGTCCATCCATTCTAAATCTGCATGTAGGCTATGTGACATACTCGCAAGTCATTTAAAACAACAACAAACAAAAACGACCACAACCAAAACTTGGCCATACGGTAGTGTGAGGGTTAGAAAAAAAAAAAAAGGATTACTATTCAAATATCTGCATTTCTATGTAGAGTTTGCATGTTTTCCTTGTACGTAGGGGTTTCCTCCAGACACTCTGGTTCCCCTACCTCCCAGGTCTCAAGTACACCCATTCTAAATCTGCATGTAGGCTATGTGACATACTAGCAAATAGGCATGTAACGGTACACGTGGGTGTACCAAAACGTTTCAGTACGGCACGTTCGGTTCGGTCCACCTGCGTACCGTTTCAGTTATTTTTTCACTTATTAAGTTTTATTAACAGGAGAATATGTGCGCCGCGGAACTAAATTTCCTGGGCGCGTTTCAGCACGGCACTATTATCTTGCAGCACGCGTAGCATTAGCAGCGTAGCATGCATCTCGTTGTTTGGGAACGTTATGGCTTTCTTGTTAAAAGACGAGTGCACATCCAAAGCTGTGTGTCGACGTTGTTTCACAAGGTTGGATCTGCAGCAGCAACACGTCTGCTTTATGAAATTTCAGATCAACCCCAAATAATTAATGTTAATGCTTTATGAAATTTCAGATCAACCCCAAATAGTTAATGTTTTAACATCTTTGTCAGTCCGTGAAAGGTGGGCACGCTTACTGGTTTGGAAGAAAACAAACAGACTTAATTAAAAATAATGAATATTTATTAAAGAAGTCTTGTGACAGAAAAAGTAAAAACATACATGTTCAGATACACATACTGTTATTTGCTAGGGTTAAGCATCAATTTTAAACCCCGCCACGAACAACAGCAAAGCCTTCAAGCTTTCACACACACTCAGAAAAAGGCATTGAAATAAAAAGATCAGAATCCCTCACCGTTGAATGCAAACGAGGAGGCCGCTTCGTTCAGTGGGAGATGTTCTTCAATGCAAAACCGGGCGTTGATCAAACCCTCGGCAGACCTCGGAAATCCATCCGAGCGCCTCCTTATTTTATACCTTTGAGGTGTGTGAATGTGTATGCGTGGTGCGTGTGCGTGCGTGTCTATAATGACTTCACTCTCATCTTAACACAAACATGTTTTTGTGTGAGTCGGTGCAAGGCACGGGTGAGGGATAACATTTGTTATTTTGACTAGATTGTTACATCTTTTGCCAATAAAGACAAAGTTATATGTGAAAAAGAGTAGGGCCCGTACCTCTTCCACATAATCAGTGTCTTCAAAGCAAAAGCTGCCTCACTAAAAAGTCAGCCTGACACTAAATTGCTGAGCTGTGCTCGTCAACATCTCACAAACTTGGCTGTGAGATGCATGGAAACATATTATTTGCCTAACTCCCTTTCAGCTTGAACTAAAATGTTTTTTCTCACAAGTGTTGCATTAAGCATTAATTCTTAACTTAAAAATTGATAAAGATTTAGTCAGAAAAACATTAATACTTCTTAATCTGTTCATTCCACCCTATGATTTTTTGACTAATTTTGAAATTTTTCCCTGTCACCTCATGGGACATTTCTAAGACAGTGTTACAAACTAATTTAATTATATGATCCTTCCTACAAAACAAAGCACTAAAAACAAAAGTAAGGAGGGATACTGCACATTCTTATTTTATTAGTTTTAAACCATATGTAACCCACTTTATTAGTTTAAACCGCTGTAAAAACCTTATGTATAAACCTTCTTCTGTTCAACACATGTGAACACTTTCAAATCAAACAGCCAGACTTACAAACTCAATCACAAGTTTCAGCACCATGGATCGGGTCCGTTCCTTGCGCATCAGAAGTGACCCAAAATCAATGGAGACTGCCAGAAAAAGGCAGAAATTGCCAATTAGTCAATTACCACAAGTGTACAACTCATCCACCCAGAAAAATAAAAATAAAGAACACCTAAGTATTTTCTGAGGACGATTTTACTGTCCAGATAAAACCTATTCCTGTTTGTAGCACATATCTGTACATGTGCATGTCATCTCTAATTAATCATCATTTAGTCTTAAAAAACAAATCTCATTTCATCATTTCAGATTTTTATCACTTCAGGTAAAATAAAACAAAATAAAAACTCAAAGAACAATAAAGAATGTTCACTTCAGATGGATCTTGCGGCTCCACCCTCTGGAACAACTCGCACACCTTAAAGGTCGTCGATGCACAAGGTCGTTGCACTGGAACGTTACACGCGCCGGACACCACTGCTCTGCCCACGCTCTGCCCACACTTGTTACCAGCAGGACCGATGTACAGGACATTTGAAGCCGTCCCGTCTGTTCATCTCGTGGCAAAGAGCTCCAACTGTCCTCTTTTCAGGACATGTCTGGGCGTTGAAGAGGCGGGGGGGGGGATCACCAGCCGCGCTGTAGCACAGATGAACTTGAACGCCACCCTCACTCAGGCGCGTAGATCATCCAGCAGAATCATAACAGCGATGAAGCGACGACCAGCAGACACCAGTCACAGGCGCCCCGGCCACTCCCGTTGTCCTCTGCGCGTCCTCAGTTTGTCCCATGAGACAGACGACACACCACGACATCAAGCTTAGGAAAAAAGCAAAAGACTGAGATAGAATGACAGAAATTAGTGATCTTTCAAATAAAAGATTCATCCTTTAAACTTGGAGAGAGAGAAAGGAGAGAAAAAAAAAAAAAAACTTAAAACCCCTCTTCCTTTTTTTTAAAATCAAAAATAAGCATGAAAACCAACACTCTTTTTTTTTCTTCTCCTCCTCTGCTCTCATCCTTCACACATCTCCTCAGAGCTGCAGTTTCCTCCCTGTTCCGGAGATAAGGCGGACTGCATGAAAGGGGAAAACAAAACAAAAACTCGACCCTTCCTGGCCCATGAACCACACGCTGAAAACTCCTGCTATTTTTCCTCCACTACTCCGTTCTCTGCATCTCTAATTTCACACACGAACCTGCGCGCCTACATCAAACAAGGACTGTCTCCTGACCTCCGCTCAGTCCCCAACATCTCCCCACATTTCCACTCACAGCAGAGGGAACGGAAGCTGCTGTACACACGCGCATTCTCCAAACACACACACTTTGTTTTTTACTCATCCTGTCTCTTTAACACTCCAGCTGACAAATTCAGCAACTACACACACTCACATTTTTTCTTACTTACAACAAATAAAACACACATTACAGATGAGACACATTCTTCCTCATGCGTTTCTCACTACAACTGACCAACTCAGCTCCCACAATACCCTCGCACAACTGCGTCGCTGCACATTTTTCTTTCTCTTCTCACGCAGCTGTACAGACACACACACACAGAGAAGCGCTTGCTCCTTTTTATTTTTAAACTTCGAAAAATAAATCACCAGTCTTATTAACTTCAACTGATAAAGCTATCAAAATAAATCACCTAACTCATTACAAAAACTCTAACAAGGGTTTTTTTTTCTCTTAACCCTGGTATTATACTTATGTTTCAGCGAATAAATCACCTATCACCTGACTTCTTCAGGGTTTATTCAAAACTTCTGTTACTGATCTCAAATAAACAACAAGGGTTAGATATCTTTTTTTTTCTAACCCCGGCAAAATCTTCTTTCCTTCTGCTCTCACGAAACTACTGATCAAGGGTTTTTACACCCTGGTTCAAATCTTCTGTTACACTTCAGCTCAAAGAATCGGTCAGCAGCTTAAGGCGTCCCCAAAACCACTGATCCAAACTTATCAGCTCTTCAACAGCGGGAATCTCTCACCCGCTTCCAAAACAACAAGGGAATAACACCTGCTTCCAAGAACACAGTTTCACACTTTAACTTTTTTCCTTCCAAACAGCCAGTGTGTACCCTTTCATCCATCTTTTTAAGCACCTTGGAATGTGCTTTACAAATAAAGATAAGATATCCCATCCTCGCTCGTCGCCAAATGCTTTATGAAATTTCAGATCAACCCCAAATAATTAATGTTAATGCTTTATGAAATTTCAGATCAACCCCAAATAGTTAATGTTTTAACATCTTTGTCAGTCCGTGAAAGGTGGGCACGCTTACTGGTTTGGAAGAAAACAAACAGACTTAATTAAAAATAATGAATATTTATTAAAGAAGTCTTGTGACAGAAAAAGTAAAAACATACATGTTCAGATACACATACTGTTATTTGCTAGGGTTAAGCATCAATTTTAAACCCCGCCACGAACAACAGCAAAGCCTTCAAGCTTTCACACACACTCAGAAAAAGGCATTGAAATAAAAAGATCAGAATCCCTCACCGTTGAATGCAAACGAGGAGGCCGCTTCGTTCAGTGGGAGATGTTCTTCAATGCAAAACCGGGCGTTGATCAAACCCTCGGCAGACCTCGGAAATCCATCCGAGCGCCTCCTTATTTTATACCTTTGAGGTGTGTGAATGTGTATGCGTGGTGCGTGTGCGTGCGTGTCTATAATGACTTCACTCTCATCTTAACACAAACATGTTTTTGTGTGAGTCGGTGCAAGGCACGGGTGAGGGATAACATTTGTTATTTTGACTAGATTGTTACATCTTTTGCCAATAAAGACAAAGTTATATGTGAAAAAGAGTAGGGCCCGTACCTCTTCCACATAATCAGTGTCTTCAAAGCAAAAGCTGCCTCACTAAAAAGTCAGCCTGACACTAAATTGCTGAGCTGTGCTCGTCAACATCTCACAAACTTGGCTGTGAGATGCATGGAAACATATTATTTGCCTAACTCCCTTTCAGCTTGAACTAAAATGTTTTTTCTCACAAGTGTTGCATTAAGCATTAATTCTTAACTTAAAAATTGATAAAGATTTAGTCAGAAAAACATTAATACTTCTTAATCTGTTCAACGTCTAACGTTAACACGCTTGAAACGACGTCATCCGAAAGTGAACGAAGAAAAGCAGCTTGTTACAGAAAGACTGCTAACAGCAGCTGCATTAAACATCCTTTATCAGGTAACTCAGGTCGGTCCAGAGCAATAACACAAGCTGTAGGAGTTTTTAAAGATCTGGATCTACATCTGAATGTTTTTGATACGTAGGCTTTAAAGTTCTTGAGCGTCGCTAAGACATCCATCACGTCAACACTTCAGCCAAAAAGTTCAGAACTTTATGAAAAAGTTAAAACTGATATTGTCAACAAGTTCTGGAGCTGATTAAAGCCCTGATGATGATGATGACCGAGAGATTTAAGCACCTCAACCGTTCAAGAAGAGGTATTGTTGTTTTATTATTATTATCTAATTAATCTTTTTTATTTAAAATCATAATCTTATTAACTTTTTTTTTTTTACCTCTTTGTGTTTTATTTCCAGTCTGGGGCAGAGATAGCAGCTGTCTTCTTCCTCTTCAGGGACATCCACCAGATCACCTGCAGCTAAGAAGTCTGTGATGACTGAACTCTGAACTTTTCCAGGGACAAGTGGGGGAAGGTCCAAGAAGAAGTTGTTGTGAGTAATGAGGACAAACACAGCCACACTGCTGCTACTGTTGTTAAAGTCCAACACCCACCATGTTTTCAAATTGCATCGCCATTAATATTTATTAGTTTATTTAAAAATAATACAGGAGCGTTTATTTATATTGTAGAGAAATAACGCTAAATGTGTTATTTCATGATTTATAGCAGATTTTAGCAGAAGCTCCAGGAAAAATCTGCTCCTCTCCATATATGGGCATTCACGTCACTAAAGTGACGCCTTGGAGTTACAGGCGGAGTTATAATAAGCATTCATCTGGCTGTGTCTCAATTCAGGGGCTGCATCCTCATGAGTGCGCATTTGTCGGCCGCATACGTCATTGCCCCGCGCGGAGGACTGTCCCAATTCGAAGACTCCTCCTCATGCGGCCGAGGAATGCGGCCTACTTCCTGCCGAAATCGAAGGATGCATTCGTGGAACCTTCAAGACGGAGGCTATCCCAGAATTCATAGCGCCAGCAGAGATTTCGCGGGGGGGGGGGGACTTTCTGCGTGCTGTTGAGTCATCAGCTCGGTCTGACAACAACCTCAGCGCGAATATTCACCTTTATTTAGTCATCTCAAACAACCTCAGCGCAAATATATCACATTAAAATTTAACTACAGAAACGACTAAAAAAAACGTGTTGTTACTCCTCTCGAGTTCAATTATGGATCAACGTTGTTCTTGGGTTTTAACAGACATTTATTGTAGACAAACGTGACTTACAATGCCCCCAAAATGCCGTCAGAACTAAAAAGAAACACAGCCTAAATTAGTTCACGGCAAATAAAGATTTACAGAAATAAAAGACAAATACTGTACTGTAAAAGACACAAATAAAGCAATAAATCGTACCTCATTGGCCACATTAACTCCAGAGGAATAAAGACGATTTTCTACAGCTTCTTCTTACAAAAAGAAACGTAAAACACCCCTTTGTCTTCAGGGGGAACTTCTTGTAGTCTTGTCTTCTGCAGTAACGGTTCTCTAACGGTTTCCATGGCAACTGTGTCAATCAATCTTACGCCAAGGGAAACAACGTGGCATGCGGAACAAAAGATACGTTCCCCCATACATTTCAATGCATTTTAACACAAAAAATAAACCTTAACGACATAAATTACTGAAAGTTGTTACTTGTCTATTATTTAATGTTTTATATTAAAAACTAATATTTATTGCTCTCTTTACTTGAATATTGTATAATGCATAAAATGAGATCTGCCCTTGATGGCAGCTACACTCCCACCAAATCACTTATGATTTCTATTATGAACTCTATTATGAACTTGTGAGTGGGTCTATTCTACCTCTAGCAGTGTAACTGTCTTATGAATAGGCCTGTCCAAATGTACTTGTTTAGTGAGTCTCTTTCCATGACAATCTAATGCAGAGTCACTGATCAACTGCTGCACCTTGCGAACACATCCATCTTCACTTGGATACACCGCTGTGACCTTAGCGAGTTTCCACTAGTTTCTAGGCTCTGTGTCATCTTGCACAATCACTGTGTCGTTGACTTTAGCATTTCTCCTTGTTCTTTGCCATTTTGTCTTTGCTGTAGTCCCACGTCTGAATTTCCTGCATTTCACACAACTGTAGATATAGGAGCCTACTGCTCGACTACATCCAAGTATCCAAATGCCGTTTGCTCTTAGCTCATTTATTGTCATGCCTCGACCTTGATGTTTCACTCGCTGATGATAGTGATCGATCAGCAACCTTGTGACGTGGCTGGTCTTTGGTAAAATAGCTGGATACTTGACGTGTGGATGTAACGTAGCTTGCTCTAATCTACCTCCCACTCGGAGGACTCCTTTGTGGTCCAGGAAGGGATTGAGTCGATAGAGTCTGTTTATCTTGTCTTCAGTTAACTCTTTTCGGGACTGAAGTTCCTTGATTTCTTTGGAGAAGACTGACCCTTGTACCATGGTTATGATTTTAAGTTCAGCTTCTTGTCTTTCTTCAAGACTTGTGGCTTCATGGGTTTTTCTTTGCTTCTGCTTAAACTCTCTTCCAAATCTCATAAGTCTTGCAATAGCCTTGACTAGTTTTGACCAGCTGGAGAATTTCACAAAACGTTCTGCCAGAGAATCCACCCTTGACGACGTATGGTGTACAACTACTTTGCATACTTCGGGGTCCTCTGATTGAAGTTCTCCCACCTTAGCCTCTTTATTGGGAAGCTCTTCTTGCCAGAGAAAACTTGTTGAAGTGAAGCATAAATCCTCTTGAGAGAGGTGAGAATCTTCCACTTTCTTTTCAGTGAAATCAGCCTCAAGCACTTTGATCACATCTGATGGTGTGACAACTTCTTTGACTTGGGTGCGACAAACGTAGTGCACTTCTTTCAACAACTGATCAGATGGTGGACTGAGTGTCACTTCTTTGACAATGCTCCTGTGACTACATCCAATAATGTCTCCATAGTTTACACAAGGATCAACACCTCCAACTATTGTCCAGCCAAGATCTGTCTTTTGGCCAAAAGGTTCATTGTCTTTTCCTGACACAACTGCTCTAGGTACCAGTGCTTGTGAACAGTTATAACCTATCAGCAGACCAACATCGCATTCAATTAGAGGTGCTATTTCATCAGCGAGGTGCTCCAAATGTGGCCATGCTCTCGCCGTCTTGGGTGTGGGAATATGGTTTAAATTGGCAGGGATGAACTCTCTTGTGTATGTAGTAGGAAGGGAGATTTTCTTTGATGAGTAGAAACCTCTGATTTGTAGCCCTGAGATCCTTTGACTTGGAACAACTTCCTCTTTGTATGACAATGTAGAGAGCTTTAACTTTACATCTCTCTTTTCTGTATCCAGAATGTCTGCCTTTTCTAGCAAAACAAATGTAGTGTCGCTCTGAGTGTCCAGAAGGGCTTATACTAGCATTTCTTGTTCTGGGTTGCTTACTGTGGATAACCAAACTGGAATCACTGTAGATGTGAGATCCCTCTTGTCACCTTGGATCACACGGTTTGAGATTGCCTCACTTAAAGTTTCTTTACTTTGTTCTTTGGTTTGTTTAGTTTCCCTGGTTTCTTTCATCCCTTTAATTTCTCTTTGTTCTTTATCTCTGTCCTTATTTCTTTTGAATTCTTTGTCTCGTTCTTCATGTAGGCACGTTGGGTGTTTTCCCTTGCAGGTGTTACAGATATTCCTTCTTTCACATTTCTTGGACAGGTGTCCAAAGCTGAGACATCCAAAACACAGTCTTTTTAGCTTCACAAACTCCACTCTTTCAACTAGCGTCTTTTCCATAAACTTTCGACATGTGTGAATGCTGTGATTTAATTTTTCACAGAATACACATTTGTTTGTTTCTGTTTTCTCTTCTGAGCTGCTTGCAAACACCTTTGCTCCAACACTTTGAGCCTTTAAGGGTTTCAGCTTCTCTGAGTCATTTGTTTTAAGTGCATGTAGTGATGTCACTGGGTTACACGCTATCTTGGCCTCTCTTGTGATGAAGTCAACAAAGTTGCTCAATGTTGGAAATGAACCATACTCCTCTTCAATCTGAATGACTTTTCTATTCCATCTTGCTGTAAGCCAATCAGGAAGCTTGCTGAGCATTCTTTGGTTTTCACTACAGTCATTTAGAACCTCAAGACTCTTTATCTGAGACATTGCTGCTTCACAGCTCCTGAGAAAGTCTGAGAACTCTCTTAGTTCAGTACTGTCCCTTGGTCCAATTTTCGGCCATGATGAAAGCTTATCTCTGAAGGCCTTGGCGATCATAAATGAACTTCCATATCTTTCCTCCAGAGTGTTCCAAGCTGTGTGGTATACCAAATCTGTTTCCAGCAGGAAGTAATCTTCGATAGCCTTTCTTGCGGGACCACCAACATACTTTCGAAGATAGTAAATCTTTTCACTTACTGGGATGTTCTTTCTTTCAATAAGCATTTGAAAAGAAATTTTCCAGTCCTTGTACTTGATAGGATCACCACTGAAAACAGCGGGTTCTGGAACTGGTAGACGGCTAAGGTTAATGGACTCTGCTAAAACCTTAGCTAGTACAGTTATTCCATCTTCTTGTGTGGCATAACTAGGTTGCTGACTTGAGGTGACTTCTAATAAATGGTTGTGCACTTGGATTGAGGTTTGAAGATGCAAGCTTTGGTTCAGGCTGGCTTATTGGATTTGATGTGATCCTTCTTGGTTTGCTCGTACCATGCAGAAGCCCTGATATTTCATCATCTGAAATGCATTCTTGCTCATACACTTTTAGCCGTGCTTTGGCAACATTCATTTGCTTTACAGTTTCTAAACCTTCAAGCTCTCTTCTCCTTTGCTCTAATGCTCTTTGAGTTTCAGCATTCTCTGCTTCTTGTTTTGCAAGCCTTTCCTTGTTTTTTAATTCAAGCTCTTCAAGTTTCTTTCTTTCAGACTCCATTTCTTCCATCATCTTTAGAGTAGCTTCCATTGCAGCCAGTTCTGCTGCTGCTTCTTGCCTTTTGACAGACAGCTTGCTTGAGTAGCTTGAACGTGCACTTCTTGGTTGTTTAGAACTTTGGGAGGCTGTTGAGGTGAACACGGAGCTAACTTCGCTCCATCTCACCGATCTTTTTTCTATATCTTTCTCATCTTGGGAGGCTGCTGAAGTGAACACGGAGCCAGCTTCGCTCCAACTCACCGATCTCCTTTCTATATCGTTCTCATCTTCTTTTGGAGCCATGCTTTCTTGGGCTTGTTTTATAATCTTTTGGGAAACTTCATCACACGTGTCCACTCTGCGACGAGTGTCTCCATCAGGTGTTTCATAATTGCGCAGCTCTTCATAAACTTGCTTCACTTCTCCTGAAG
>JBBPBX010065028.1:9671-20075 GCA_038048925.1 Garcialebias charrua | reverse complement strand
ACTGTTTGGATTAACATTTTTTGCTATTTTTGGCTTTTAGCTAGCATTTTGCTCGTTTTTTGATACTTTGTTTAAAAAAAAAAAAAGTATTTCTTTCTTTTGTTTTTTTCTCTTTTTTGTTTTCTATTGTTTATTGTTTGTTTATTGTTTATTGTTTAAGGAAATTCTACCATTGCTGTTCATCGTTCTTTAGTTTTAGCAGGTCGCTTTCGTAAATGAGCCCATGAGGTTCAATAAGATTTACCTGACTAAATAAAGGTTGAATGAATCTTGCTTCTTTAACAAGTCAGTTTTAGCTTCTTTAGCAGATTTCATCAGTCAATTGACACTCAACATTCACCCCCAGCCTTTGAATTTTATGTTGTTGTTTTTTGTTTTTTACAGAAAATGTGCCTTCTCTTGTTGCCACTTTATATCCCACACAGGAGATGTGTCCATAAAGATGTTCAGTGCATCCAGTAAAGGCTGCTGAGGTGCCCTGACAAACCCCTCCATGTTCTCAATCACAGGCTCTTGTGCTCGCTGAATGAAGTATCCGATAGTGGTTTGATACACTGGAACAGAGGAGGGCTTGTGTCCTCCCAGGATCCTCAGCCACTTCCTGTGCCTCTGCTCTGGGAACAAGCCAGGGTGACACAGGCCACCCATCTCCGCTCAATCTATCCACTGTTGCCTCAGTGGAAAAGTAATCCCCTCATTCCCATCGTATTCAGCGTATTTGGTCCGACAGGAAAAGCGTCTCTGACATTTAGAAAGATGCCTCTGTGTGTGGCTTTGTGTAGGCGCAGCTGTGTGGTAAGACGTACAGCTCTCCATCCTCTGAGAGTCTCTGCAGTGGCTGTTTGACTCAGCCTCTGCTCTGAACAAACCTTTCAATCACACCAAAACCACATCAGAGCCCAACAGAAACTCATGCAAAACGATGTGGAGACCCCAGCGTTTGTTCACTGAGACATTAACTTTGTACCTTGTCTTTCAACATGCCTCTGATTAACAGCATCCCGGAGGGATCTTTGTAGTTTTATTTTATTTGCTTGTTCTTACAGTTCAGCAAAATGAGAATCAGCCATTTTGACCTACTATCTTATCATGAGTTATCGTAGTAGGCCTGAGAAAATATTTATAAAAGTTTATTTTGAATTTTGATGTAAATGTTCACAAAACAGAATAAACTAGAAAAAAAGATTCATATTAAAGTTGTATTGCCACGCTTTTCTGTCAAAGCATGCTCTCATCTTGTCCACCCCCCAGCTGTCTATGCAGAATCAGATATTCTGCTATAAAAATTTCCATAAACCCCATAAACATTTCCAAATCTAGATTATAGAAAGATGTGCAGAGGGACATTTTTTTTTGCTTTTGTTCAAATTTGTCAATATTGATGAATTTATGGATATTTTCTCATGTAGTTGGGGAGATTTAATGAATCCATCTTATAAGGCACTGTGAAAAAAGATTGTTTCATCAGAAATAATTTAGGGGAAAAAAGAGCATTGAAAAAAACATTTATTGAATTCTTACACCAAAGTGGAAGTGCAATAGCATATTGATGATTTTATTTATGCATTTAGTATCCTATACAACAACTTGTATTTGAATAAAGTTTAACAGGAAGGTATCAAAGATACCATACATTGAGCATGAACTTTCTTGTATCAAAGATAGTTTCACTTTCAAGGCATTTTTTCTGTTACCGGTACTTAGGAAAAATTGCATTTATTGCATCTAACTTGATGACTAATCAGTTTAAACTATCATGATTACAATATTGATTAAAAATATATTGTGCTTATGATTCTTCCCCCCTATAATTCAGTAGCCCTAAGATGTAGTGTATGTGGGGTGGGGGTGGTGGTATAAATACAGATCTGAATAGTTTTGCTTCAAATTTTCTGCGTGGACAACAATACACCTGAACAAGCTGCCTGAATATACCCGTGATTAGACTTTTTCCATAGGTTCGGGGTCAGCTCGATGCAGTTTGAGATTTTCCTTTGGGTAACTCCACCTCTTCCAGTTTGGTTCTGAGGTCCCATTTGGTTGAAGTTCCAGGTGAGCCAAGTCGAGCTGATTTGGTATCGGCAGACTGCAGTCTCCTTCTCAAGAATCAGACTCACCATTTTTAGAACCTTGCAACAGTTTTTATTTTTTTATCAATTAAATTGGCAACACTTAAACCAACACCAAGGTGCAGACATGTCTGTGCTTGTTGGCTGACAACAGAATTCAGTGAGAGTTAAATGGTAAATGGACTGTACTATATAGCTCCTTTCTATCGGATCAAGACACTGAAAGCCCTTTACAACGCAATCTGTGCCTCATTTACCCATTCATACTGCACTCTACTGTATCTGTACAAAGATAATTGAACAAATCATTCTAAAGAGACTAATCAGTGCGTTAGATCACATTCATACACTGATGGGACACACATCAGAGGCAATGAGGGGTTCAGTGTCTTGCCCAGGGACACTTCGGCATGTGACTGCTGGTGGACTCGAACCACCAACTGTTGCATTGGAAGACGACTACTCTAACCACTCAGCCACAGCCACTTTATATCACAGGAGTTCGGCCCAATAGTCGTGATTCACAAACTTCGACCAGAGGATGGTGCATGTCATGACTGTATTTCACTCACTTGCCTGTTGCTGGAGGATCTGTGCTGTCATGTTATGACAAGCTCGTCCACATCAAGGTAACAACCAAGTAATTTTGAAAACCACTTGGAATGTACAGACCAAGTAGAGTCTATGTGAGTTGTGGGGAAACAGTTATTCTGCTTCACCTTAGGAAACATGACTGTGCTTTACTCTTCCTTTATGTAAAATGTGCAGCTTAGCCTCAGGTGTTTTAATCTTTTGGAGCTCAGTGGGAACAGATGCAGATGTTGGATGGGTTCATCCAGCCTGTGACCTGTGGTATCTCACATGTCTGTGCCGATGACAGACCAGATGAGACGCTGAGCAGAGGCCATTAAGTGAACCCTCCAACTCTGCACTGATTGCCTCGCAGTTGCTGTGTGGTTCACCGCCCTGCCGATGGACATTTGAATACTAAAATCAGGGCCCTCTGAACAAAGGACTGGTTTAAAGAAGATGGAGGAAATCACTGCAGTGTCAGGGAGCCTCATCCTCTTCTCTGTTATGAAAATGTAACGGCAGGAAGCAGTTAGGTTTTCACGATGAAGCGTGACAGAGATACATTTTAAAAATGTAATGTTTCTTGCATGTCTGCTCTGTTTATTTGGCTATCTTCAAGGAAGCATGGTCACAGCACTGTGACCTTTTGTGTCTCGCTTTCTGTTTGAGTTCCAGCCGAGCAGCCAGAAAAATGGCTGGTTTGATCCAAACAACTGTCTCCGCTTTTTATAACCTTCCACCAAAAGGCAAAAAGTTTGTAATAATGCATTTGCCTGTGTGTGTGTGTGTGTGTGTGTGTGGGGGGGGGGTTGTTTCAGGTTCCCTTGTAGGGACCAATTAAAAAAACAAAATCATGCATTGTGGGAACCAGCTGTTCTTTATGGGGACCAAAGCCAGGTCCATATAAAGAGAAGTCTCGTTGGTGAGTCAGGGGTTAGGTTTAGGACTAGGTGTGAATTGTGGATGGGTTAGGGTTAGGCATGTACTAGTAATGGTTATGTTTAGGGTAAGGGTCAGGGTTAGGCTATAGAAAATGAACGGAAGTCAATGCAAAGTCCCCAAAAAGTAGGTTTTCAAGAATGTGCGTGCATGCATGTGCGTTTGCACATGTCTGTCTGTTACCAGGAATGATTGTGAACCTACTTTGACAGATTTCAATGAACTTGTAGAAAGCCATTTCTGGATGTGCCTTCATAACAGTTTACCTTTAAGAATCAACCTGTATCAAGATGGCTACCACAGCCAGTTGACTTTTAAAAGTTAAAATGGCTACAGTGCCGTCAGTTTTACAAATACAGTATTGACCTATAGATTAGTGTGGTAGTCGCTGAGATTCATCCTCAACATACAAAAACTGTCTATTACCGGTGAATATTTGCAGTCAACTTTGCCCATCATTTAGCAAAATACCCCAAGAACGATTGGACACATTTTAATGAAACTCTGACTAATCACTGAATATTCAACTACAGCTGATTGAACTTTGACTTCAAATCAATGTAGTACAGCTGCCACAACTAATTGATTTGAACCAACACAAAAACGGTTAGGATGCAGTCAGTTTTGATCTTAGTTTAAAACTCTGGCATCATTCCTTCAGGGAATACTGGGCCTTTAACAGTAATTTGAGGTGTTGTTGAAAAAACAGAAATGTGGGCATCAGCTGACAACACAAGGCCTTCCATGTCTTTAGTTGTGTGTTGACGTTAAATAACCTGGTAAGACTGAGCAACCACAGAGTGTGTCGGGACTTCAGCTCCTCCTTCTCACCCTGGTAGGGAGTGAAGGATATGTTTTGTGTTGAGTTGTGTGTGTGCATGTGAGCGACCTGGATGAATGTGGTGTCTCTACCTGCTCTCCACACATTCCTGCTGCAGGCTGTATGAGCAGGAGTGCAGTTTGAACTCGCCTCGTCCTTTCCCTGCATTCCGCAGCTGTGCCTGAGTCGCTCTGCTGCAACAACAAACCTGGGGCTGCTGAAGAGACGCCTCGTTCACTCTCACATGCATACATGGGCTTGTCTACTGTAGCTCAGGGGTCTGCAACCTTGAAAAAACAAAAAGTCATTTCTGAAACGTGTTCAGAGCTGCAAACTGTACTTAAAGCTTGAAACCAGGAAAAAAACACCTCTATCCATCTCTTTACCAGCTTCTCCATTTCCGGGTCACGGGGAGCTGGTGCCATCTTCAGAGGTGGGGGACAACTTGGACAGGTCCCAAGTCCACCACAGAGACAACCATTCACACTATAACTCAAACCTAGAAATTATTTTAGAGTTCCTAAAATGCATGTTTTTCATATGTTGGCAGAAACTGGAGTACATGGATACAAGCCAGCATGCACGGAGAGAACATGCAAACTCCAGCAACAGCACTAACCATTACTCCACAAAACACATTACAAGATCAGATTGAATTTACTGATCCCACAGGAAATCGTTGTGAAAATATGTGAAGACGATAAAATAAAATAACTTTTGTGCATTTTTTAAAATAATAAACTAATTTTAGAAACCCGCTCATTCTCAATCAGTTCATCTGGACAGTTTCTTTTTAGCAGAAACGTTTCACCCTCACTCCAGAGGGCTTCCTCAGTCAGAGTAGTCCAAAGCACACTGAAGTTAACCCACCAAGTAAGCAACTTATGTGGACCAACCAGTTTGCTGTAGCCAAGATGGTTTCTGGGGGCGTGTCCCTCGTCGACTCCTCCCAGGCAGGCAGACATGTCCAAAGTGGTTCAAGACAAGAAAGTTAATTCTCAATAGTCCAGGTATCAAATCCGCTCATTCTCAATCAGTTCATCTGGACAGTTTCTTTTTAGCAGAAACGTTTCACCCTCACTCCAGAGGGCTTCCTCAGTCAGAGTAGTCCAAAGCACACTGAAGTTAACCCACCAAGTAAGCAACTTATGTGGACCAACCAGTTTGCTGTAGCCAAGATGGTTTCTGGGGGCGTGTCCCTCGTCGACTCCTCCCAGGCAGGCAGACATGTCCAAAGTGGTTCAAGACAAGAAAGTTAATTCTCAATAGTCCAGGTATCAAATCCGCTCATTCTCAATCAGTTCATCTGGACAGTTTCTTTTTAGCAGAAACGTTTCACCCTCACTCCAGAGGGCTTCCTCAGTCAGAGTAGTCCAAAGCACACTGAAGTTAACCCACCAAGTAAGCAACTTATGTGGACCAACCAGTTTGCTGTAGCCAAGATGGTTTCTGGGGGCGTGTCCCTCGTCGACTCCTCCCAGGCAGGCAGACATGTCCAAAGTGGTTCAAGACAAGAAAGTTAATTCTCAATAGTCCAGGTATCAAATCCGCTCATTCTCAATCAGTTCATCTGGACAGTTTCTTTTTAGCAGAAACGTTTCACCCTCACTCCAGAGGGCTTCCTCAGTCAGAGTAGTCCAAAGCACACTGAAGTTAACCCACCAAGTAAGCAACTTATGTGGACCAACCAGTTTGCTGTAGCCAAGATGGTTTCTGGGGGCGTGTCCCTCGTCGACTCCTCCCAGGCAGGCAGACATGTCCAAAGTGGTTCAAGACAAGAAAGTTAATTCTCAATAGTCCAGGTATCAGGCTACAGCAAACTGGTTGGTCCACATAAGTTGCTTACTTGGTGGGTTAACTTCAGTGTGCTTTGGACTACTCTGACTGAGGAAGCCCTCTGGAGTGAGGGTGAAACGTTTCTGCTAAAAAGAAACTGTCCAGATGAACTGATTGAGAATGAGCGGATTTGATACCTGGACTATTGAGAATTAACTTTCTTGTCTTGAACCACTTTGGACATGTCTGCCTGCCTGGGAGGAGTCGACGAGGGACACACCCCCAGAAACCATCTTGGCTACAGCAAACTGGTTGGTCCACATAAGTTGCTTACTTGGTGGGTTAACTTCAGTGTGCTTTGGACTACTCTGACTGAGGAAGCCCTCTGGAGTGAGGGTGAAACGTTTCTGCTAAAAAGAAACTGTCCAGATGAACTGATTGAGAATGAGCGGATTTGATACCTGGACTATTGAGAATTAACTTTCTTGTCTTGAACCACTTTGGACATGTCTGCCTGCCTGGGAGGAGTCGACGAGGGACACGCCCCCAGAAACCATCTTGGCTACAGCAAACTGGTTGGTCCACATAAGTTGCTTACTTGGTGGGTTAACTTCAGTGTGCTTTGGACTACTCTGACTGAGGAAGCCCTCTGGAGTGAGGGTGAAACGTTTCTGCTAAAAAGAAACTGTCCAGATGAACTGATTGAGAATGAGCGGATTTGATACCTGGACTATTGAGAATTAACTTTCTTGTCTTAATTTTAGAAACATTTTGTTTGAGCTGAGCTATGGTGTAAAATATTAATAAAAACAGAATGTAATGATTTTCAAATCTAAACCATATTTTATTTACAATAGGACATAAGGCCCCAGTATACTCCCGCGTACGTCCATACGCAGAGGTACAAGCGTACCCCCGCAGGGCATGTACGCGCAACAGTGTTGCCAGGTGAGAAATGTAGGATTATCGTACTAGAGTCCTAAAATTATCGTATTTTGAGGGAAATTATCGTACACCCGTCAAAACCAAAATAACAAGTATGCACTATAGTCACTCTGTTGTTGAATTGCGTCTAACAGGCACTCACAGCGTTGTGGCGTCAGTACGGGTGGGAACCATAGACAATAATACGTATTAATGTCTGGTGGCAACTAATGAGCCCGCCCCCCCGCGCTTCTTGTTTTGTTTCATGGCGGTTTTAATTTAATAACTCAACTAAATTCTGTCTATTAAGTTTGTATTTTCAAGGAAATAATAACTTGATCTTTAGCTTTACTGATATCACTACTAAAAACATCCCTAATTGTAAATTTAATATTAATTTTATTTATTTATTTTTGTTAATGCATTCTTTCTGTTTCATACCCTGGACATCCCATAAAGACATGTTGAACCGTTTCAGGGAGATTGCTGGTGCACATGTCACAAAAAAGTCCTGTTGCAAGCTTTCCAATTATTTTAAGAGATTTATTAAGGTCTGTGTGTCCTATTCTAATGCGAGTAAGTTCCTGTTTCTTCCTGCTTTCCTTGTATATCCTACCTTTTTTGTTGTGTAAATGTCTTCCTGTATCAGTAATGTCCCAGGTTTCCTGCCATATTTTCTTAATATATTTCTTAATTATCATTTAACATTTAACTTTATATAAATGTTCTCTCATTTTCATCACTTCTTCTTCCAGACCGGTGTCACACGAGACACGGCTCTGCTTTTTCTTCTTTTCTAACTCATGGGGCGGGCGCAGCGGGCTATTCAGCCAATCATGGCCGTTGTTCTGAGGCAAACGCACGCACGTCACTCTTTAGGTCACATTTAGAAAAGCACGATTGGCTGGAATTTCAAGATGCATTCAGGGTTCACAAAAAAACTCCGACAGACAGTTGCGGCAGGCTGATGGAAACCGATCACAACTACACATTCAAGGAACGGTCAAATTATCGTATTTTTGGCCTTTTTCGGGATTATTGATCGTACATCGTACAGAGGGCAAAATTATCGTACAAATACGATAATTATCGTACACCTGGCAACACTGACGCGCAAAGCTCAATTTTTACAACCGCGTTCGCACACGCGGTGTCGCACAATAAACTGCCCGGCGCCGGACTGTTTTGTATGTGACACAAATGTATTAAATTCCCCTTACTCGATTTTTTAACATTTTCTGAACTGGTTCTGCTCTGTCCTTTATGCTGCTGTGACAATGTAAATTTCCCCACTGTGGGATTTAGGCATCTTATCTTATCTTCTTCATCCCTGATCTGGACTTTTCTTTAGTTTTTTTGCCAAAAGGCAGTGATCTCTTCCTCCTCCGTTGACTCTGCCTTTAACCCAACCACCACCAGGTGGTGCAGCGAGCAGCCGTAGTCAGCGCTCGGGGAGCTGGAGAATTAGATGTGCACTCATAGACACCCCAAGGTGTGTAGTGGCCGGGGCGCGAACCCGCGTCCTTCGGGTCCCAAGTCAAAAGCCTTAGCCACTACACCATCTTGGCTCCACTCAGGTCCAGCGTGGCTGCGGGAGGTTCTGGAGATTTCTGGTGTGCTGGTCTGATGTGTGGTCTGCAGGACCAACGCTTCCTGTTTTGTTTTTTTAGAACTTTTTATTAACAACATAAACACAGAACACCGCTGCGGCTGAGACTGCCAGCGCCAGTTTTTTTGGTTTTTTTTGGACCTGTCAATCAATTCAGTAGGCGTGTAAGCAAATGACCAATCGGCGACCTGAATTTGTCCTAAAGCTCCGTGTCTGTGGAGCTGCGCTGCAGCTGCTCAACGTGGATACTCGAGTATGATGTCTGAACTCTCTGCGTACAGTACGCGCGTACGTACACGTGAACGGACGTACGTGGGAGTATACTGGGGGCTATAGTGTACTGTATCAAACTTTTAAACTATGAAATTATACATTTTTGTTTGTTTTGTTTAGAAATAAGTTTTTTGTTAATTCCAAACATCTTTAAATTTGAGACAGAGTCATCTGTACCACTGAGAAACATCTTTTAAACAACAGTCTGTCGACATTCAACATTAGGAGCTGAGGAGACAACTAGATAGATATTTGAAGGTAATTGTCCTATAAAACTATAGACCCTTTTTCAGACTTGTGAACCTCTGCGCCTCTTCTCATTCTCTAAAACTCTTCTTATATCCAGTGCTATTATTTTTGCCAATAAACTTAAATACAGTTGCAAAATGCTCCTTGAAATGTTTATTCTTCACAGTAATATAATATACTCTTGTTTATATTTCAGCATTTTATTATAGACGTTTGTTGCTGCTGTTTTTTTTTTTTAGATACTGTATGTTACTGCTTGAATCCTACACGAGACAAAAGGACAACAATCTTTAAAAACTCCAACAGCTGGTCGTGTCAGTGATGCTTACAGACTGTAGGTAAAAGGACAAATCAAAAATGTTTTATTTCACAGTTTAATAATACTAGAAATTAGGAGTGCAAATCTCAATATCAGACGATTCAATTCCAATTTTTGGTGTCAAGATTCGGTTGAGAAATTATTTTTCTATTGAAGTGCTCATAAATTTTGTTTCATTTTTATAACTGACAACATGAAAAGATTAAACAACAATGTAAACAAATAGAACATCTATTTAAAACAATAATTTTAGGTTCCTTACTGTATCAAATCTTTTGGCATCATTTTATATTCATATCTAAATAAGGAACAAATATAGGAGTGCATAAAATTCTGTAATTTAAATTACCAGCTTAGCTGCCTGACTTTTTCTAAAATGAAATAAATCTAGGAACAAATAATTCATCCATCCATCATCTTTACCCACTTCTTCCTTTACGGGTCACGGTGTCACTGGTGCTCTGTCTTCCCCGGAACATTGTAGGATCCAAAATGACTTTATACTGACTTTTAATGACGAATGAGCTGGTTGAATCGCGCTGTGCTCGCTCCATGCAGATTCCATAAAGAGAGCTGGCTAACTAGCTTGCTGTACGGTGGCCTACAAGGCCAAATTCTATGGTAACAGGTGGACACGTAATGTGATATGCAGTACACTCTGGAGTAGGAGCAGAATTTTTTTTTTTACTTAAACACATTTTAAAATGGATTTATGGGCTTTTAGAATCAGTTCAGAATCGCCAGGACTAAGAATCTGGATTCTTTAATAAATCAATGTTTTTTCTGCACCCTTAGTACATCTCTCTCTCTCTCTCTCTCTCTCTCTCTCTCTCTCTCTCTCTGTGTCTGTCTG
>JBBPBX010065026.1:0-17148 GCA_038048925.1 Garcialebias charrua | reverse complement strand
TATATACAGGTAGTCCTCGACTAACGATGCCCTCAACTTACGACGTTTCGGACTTACGTCACCCATCTCATTTATTATAAATAAATAAATGTACAGTACTGTACAGTTACCAATTACTTAGCCTATCCTAACACAGTTTTTAAAGATGGAGTGAGTTGAATTGGCTCCCTCCTCCCTAGCAGGCTCCATTCACATAAAGGGAGCTATATATATATATATACACACACAAGTAATAATCAAGATTTGCAGTCTACATGTTATTAGACAAGCTCAAGTAATTAAAAATAATGTAAATTAATCTTTTCAACTTGGAGCTTTGAAATTCAGTTAAAAAACATACTTTAAAAATCAAGTGTTCACAGTTTTTAATACTCATAGCATACAAGGTTGATTGATTCTGAAAGAAATGTATATTAATAATTTGTATAAACTTAAGGAGCCAAGAACAACGTACCTTCAACATATTTACAATCTGGGGGCTTTAAAAATGTCCAAATCGTGTACCCAGCTGTTCATAGATTGGACCAGCTCTCCCAGTCTCTTGTAATTCTTAAAAATTATTTGTGATGTAAACACTGACACAGACCAGGTCTGCTAAAATGACGAATGATGAATGTCAGTGGAGGCAAATATTATTCCGGGTCTCTGCTGCATTTTTTTTTCTCAAACGGGCGACATTTCCAATTTTACCAATTTTTTTTCCATGTAGTGTTTTTTGTTCTGGGAGAAGTTTGTCACAATATACTGTGGTCCACTTTGTTTTGCGCTGCTTTTCAGCATCGTGACGGAAGATACAGCGCGAAAACGATGGAAAATCTCTTGAGTTTCTTTTATTTTTTCTGAGGACAGTAAAGATGGTGGTTGAGACAGGAACGTCCTGACACGCCCCCACCGCAGTGATGTACGTTCCAAAGCTCTATTGCTAGTATCACTCAGCCCTCTGTGAATAGCAAGCAACCATCAGGGTGTTAATGATCCATTGTTAGGCTGATGGTCCTCCTTAATCATGTGAGCAGCTAGTTTTGGCTGTCAGCAGCAAACTGGTTGATCCTCTATGAGAAGGTGCTATTTATAAGACTGAGCTGAATACAGCTCCTCAGACTGAAGAAGTCTTTCGGAGGAAAGACGAAACGAAAAGCATTCTCTGACTAGCCTTATCTAAGGATGCCAAATGTGCCTTATGTGCCTACTGCATATGCCACTTTGCCTCTATACCAACATCAACTACCTCATACATATACTGTGTACATTAACTTATATGCTGCTGTGCCACTCTTTGCAAATGTCAATGCTAGAACCTTCAGTTTATTTTATAGATATACTTTTTATACTTTTTATACTACTATGCAAAAACTCAGGACAGTATTACACTTTTATTATTTCATTTTATGCTTATGTTCATTGGGTGTTTGGTGTTTTAGGGGTGTTTGGTGTTTCAGTGTTGGTGTAAATTTTCATACTTTTATACTATTATGAAAAACTCAGGACAGTGTTACACTTTTACTATTTTATGCTTATGTTTATTAAATGTTTTAGTGTTTAGTGTTTAGATGGTTACTGTTGCACCGAGGGACTGAGAGAAACGCAATTTCGGTCCTGTGTATGTCCTGTACATATTGCAGTTCTGACAATAAAGTTGACTTTGACTTTGACTTTGAAACGTTTCTACATTTTTTTGTTTTGGTTTGGTTTTTGACTGTCCAGAGGACCAGACTTAACTTTTTTTTTTAGGCTTAGGCTATTCTTTAACCTTTACACTACTGTTTCATGCTTATTTCAGCAGAAAGTCTACTTTCTGCTGTTGTCTGTTCTTCTACCTCAGGCAGGAGTAAATAAATGTTAGCGAAAACATACTTTGATAATAAGTATATTTCTTCCCTTAAGGAAAAAGTCAGCTAGGAAAAACAAAAACTTCTTAGTGTTTGACTCTTCCTATATTTCCCTGAAACTCTGTTCAAGCTGTTTCTCTTTTTTCATCCATTCAACCTTTATTTAAACAGGTTAGTCTCATTGAGCCACGAGGACTGATTTACAAGGGGAGTAGGAGAAGGCCTTTTGAGTGAACAAAGGGTCTTCTACTCCGCTCCTGTTTCCTGGAATATCTTGCAAAAAGATCTGAAGCTCTCAACCGTGACCTCTCTAAGTGACTTCAGACAACTGCTAAGTTCATCGCAAAAACCAATGCAGACATGTTCCTGTTTTTATGTTTTTACATCAAAACCGGGTCCCTCTTGTAAATGTCCTCTAGGTTCAATGAGACAACCTGTAGAAATAAAGGTTGAATGTTCTAGACAAAACGTATAAAGTACAGACAACATTTTCTTCTTCTTCTTTCGACTTTTCCCTCTTCAGGGGTCGCCACAGTAGCCGTGTTTCCATCAAGGTTTCTAGGTGCGCATTTTGAAGTATCGCAGCAGAAAAGCTGAATGGAAACGGCAAAATGCGAGGTTACTTCCTGAAATTCGCCAAAAAGTTTATACGCTCGCTTGAGGTGGTTTTTGGGATCTTCGAAACCGAGCAGATGCGCACAACGACAGATGGAAACACATTTGCCGACTCGTGCTGCCGAAGCGAACATTCACGTCACGTGACTGATCAGCTGTTTCCGCTCCGGACAACATGTAACATCGCTAAAACTAGTTGGCATGACAGAATAAATACAACTTGCCCGATAGCAACACGTACCTGAAATATTCTCTCCATTTTGACGAGATGTGTGGCCGGGTTCTGTTTTCAACCGCTACTTCCTGTTTACTGTAGACATGCGCAGTGCTGACGTCTGACGTAATGACGCTGACGTCTGACGTAATGACGCTGTGCGTGGCTTGGTAGATGCGCTTCAAGCCAGCAGATGGAAACACTTCTGCTTCGCATTAATTTGTATTTACATATTTGCGAGATTTCAAAAATTAGCTCAAAAATCGAAATGAAAATGGATGGAAACACAGCTAGTGAGTCATCCTCCTCAATCTCACTCTGTCCTCTGCATCCTCTGTCCTCACTCCTACCTCCATGTCCTCTCTAACTGCATCCATATACACTGCCCCCCTCCCACCTCCCACCCCCCCAAAAAATCGCCATCAAAAAAAGGTCACACTAATATTTCATTGGACCGCCTTTATCTTTGATTACAGCATGTATTCACTGTGTCCTTGTTTTTGATAAACTTCTGCAATGTCACAAGATCTATTTCCATCCAGTGTTGCATTAATTTTTCACCAAGATCTTGCGTTGATGACTAGGCACTAGGCATGATGGGTGCATCACTTCACCTGCCTCTCTTCTTACCCTGATGCGCTCATCACTCTGGAACAGGGTCAATCTGGACTCCTCACACCACATGACCTTCTTCCATTGCTCCTGAGTCCAATCTTTATGCTCCCTAGCAAATTGAAGCCTTTTTTCCAGTTAGCCTCACTGATTAGTGGTTTTCTTAAGGCTACACAGCTGTTCAGTCACAATCCCTTGAGTTTCCTTCACATTGTGTGTTTGGAAATTCTCTTACTTTCACTATTAAACATAGCCCTGAGTGCTACTGTTGTTTTTCTTCCATTTGATTTCTCCAAACGTTTAAGTGATCATCAATCACGATCATTCAGGATTTTTTTCTGGCCACATTTCTTCCTCGAAGACGATGGGTCCCCACTATCCTTCCAATTGTTAATAATGCGTTGAACAGTTCTTAACCCAATTTTAGTAGTTTCTACAATCTCCTTAGATGTTTTCCCTGCTTGATGTCAATGATTTGACCCTTCTCAAACAGACAGACATCTTTTCCACGACCACAATGTGTCTTTCAACACGGTGGTTTAAGAAATGAGAAGCAACTCATGGCACCAGTTGGGGTTAAATAACTTGTGGCCAGCTGAAAGATAATCACCCATGCAGTAATTATCCAGTAGGAGGCTCGTACATTTGCATAGTTAAATTCAGGCGATGACTTTTTTTTGGCCAGGCAGTGGCCTCTTTGTCTTTTTTCAGCCAACAATAGCAATAAACAATAACAATAAGCTACAGTAAAAATGCAGTTAAAATAAAAGTAGTGTTATGAAACAGTAAATCAAGGTGCCATAAAATGAGGTAAATACTAAAAACAAGAACGTATTTGCTCTGATTTTTCTATTGACCTTATCAAATGTTTAAAATCACCTAAAGAAATTAAGGTAAACTTCAGTTCCAGGTTGCAGGAGCAGAGTAAGAAAAGGCTTTTTTGCCAAGTTCATTCCACACCGAGGGAACGCTGCAGGTAATGATGGTCTGAGAGCACATGTTGTAACTACTGACATGTGACAAGTGGGAGGAGATATGACCAATCCCAGGATTTAATTCACACCTCAGTATGTCCGCTGGTTTTCACAGACCTACTGTGTGGTCCCTGTTTTCCATCACAAACTTTTGTTGTTAGTTACAGCTTGAATCCTTGCAACGTTTTGGTCAGAATTAGTTGAGGGTGCCCATTTTTATTTTTATTTTTTTTCACAGCCAGAACCCTTTTTCATGAACAGATACAGGTAAAAGATGATGGATGGATGGATGGATGGATGGATGGATGGATGGATGGATGGATGCATTGCCCACCCACTGGAGCAGTGGGTGGACATCACTCTGATGGGTCCTTTTGTGTTTCCATGAACGATTTTAGTTCTGCAGTGGTGGCACTTAAATGGGGGGTTCCGCAGGGGTCCATCCTGGGTCCTCTATTCTCCTTATACCTACTGCCACTCTGTGCTATTTTCCAGAAACACAACATACCTTTCCACTTCTACGCCGATGACTGTCAAATTTACTTCCCCCTAAGAAACAATGGTGCATACTATATTCAACCTCTGTTCGATTGCCTGGGTGACATCAGGGACTGGATGGCTTTAAATTTCTTAAGTTTTAATGATAAGAAGTCTGAAGCCATATTGTTCCATCCCAGTGACACAATCTCGAACCACTGCATTGACCTTTCTGCTCTACCCCTGTCTGAAAAAACAAAAAGTCACAAATCTGGGAGTGATAATGGATCCTTCCATGAAACTCAACAGTCATGTAAACATGATCGTTAAATCCTGTTTTTTCCAGCTGAGGCGACTGTCTAAGCTGAAGCCCATATTATCAAAAAATAACCTGGAGATTTATTACATCTAGGCTTGATTACAGCAATTCACTCCTGTTTGGTATCAGTCAGGCCACCATTGCACGATTACAACTGGTCCAGAATGCAGCAGCCCAATTTTTAACCAGTACAAGCAAAAGAGAGCACATTACTGTACACCAGTCTTGGCCTCCCTGCACTGGCTACTGGTTCATCTTCGAATCCAGTTCAAAATTCTCATGTATGTCTACAAATCGCTGAACAGTCTCGCCCCCGCCTATCTCTCTGATTTGATACACCCATATGTCCCACCACGTGCTTTGTGGTCAGAGGACCAGGTACTTTCAAGAGTTACAGGAACTTGTCTTAAACGCAGAGGTGACAGGGCTTTCTCTGTAGCAGGCCCAAGACTCTGGAACGAGTTACCTCTGCTTGTCAGACAGGCCCCATCCCTCTCGGTTTTCAAATCCCGTTTAAAGGCCCATTACTATTCTGTTGCTTTCAACACCAGCTGATCTTTGTTTGGTCGTTTTATTTATAATATGCAATGTTCTTATGTCTATTTTTTGTACTTTGTTGTGTGTGTTGCCTGTTTTGTTTGTTTGTTTGTACAGCACTTTGGTTGGCCTTGTCACTGTTTAAAGTGCTTTATAAATAAAATGGTATGGTATGGTATGGTATATGTACTGATTGTGGTAGATATATGACATCTCTGTTCATCAGGCAGTCAGGATGCTAAACACTCTGCCTGCTCTGCCTCCCCTCCCATTTGAATTGCCTTAACACAAAAAACTTCTCACACATTACCACACAACACAAAGATTTTAACACTGGACTCTGTGTCATCAAACGGGTTATTCACTAAACTCTCGGTCATGTGCTCATTCAGTTTGCACTACTTCTCATATTTGCACTAATGTTTGTATTACATTACTGCCTATAGTCATACTACTGTTTACATTCACTGTTTACATTTATTAATACTGTTTACATTTATTACTACTGTTTACATTTATTACTACTGTTTACATTTACA
Source organism: Garcialebias charrua (assembly GCA_038048925.1). Taxonomy (NCBI): domain Eukaryota; kingdom Metazoa; phylum Chordata; class Actinopteri; order Cyprinodontiformes; family Rivulidae; genus Garcialebias; species Garcialebias charrua. The sequence continues at coordinate 11,032 of JBBPBX010065026.1, read as the reverse complement.
CTACTTTTATATCTACACTACTGCTGATACATATACAGTATTCTCTGACTAGCCTTATTTAAGGATGCCCAATGTGCCTTACTGCATATGCCACTTTGCCTCTATACCAACATCAACTACCTCATACATATACTGTGTACATTAACTCATATGCTGCTTTGCCACTCTTTGCAAATGTCAATGCTAGAACCTTCAGTTTATTTTATAGATATACTTTTTATACTTTTTATACTACTATGCAAAAACTCAGGACAGTATTACACTTTTATTATTTCATTTTATGCTTATGTTCATTAAATGTTTAGTGTTTTAGTGTTGGTGTAAATTTTCATACTTTTATACTACTATGCAAAAACTCAGGACAGTATTACACTTTTATTATTTCATTTTATGCTTATGTTCATTAAATGTTTAGTGTTTTAGTGTTGGTGTAAATTTTCATACTTTTATACTACTATGCAAAAACTCAGGACAGTGTTACACTTTTACTATTTTATGCTTATGTTTATTAAATGTTTCAGTGTTTTAGTGTTTAAATGGTTACTGTTGCACCGAGGGACTGAGAGAAACGCAATTTCAATCCTGTGTATGTCCTGTACATATTGCAGTTCTGACAATAAAGTTGACTTTGACTTTGACTATAGAGGTCTCAGCAGTATATCTTTGATGGTGAACTTGTTACACCTGAACAACTCAAGCTCAGACTTGAGGCTCTTTTATACAACACATAAAAATTGCATTGGGTTTCACATATGCTGTCAGTTTTGTTAGATATAAATAGTATTACAACTAACATCCTGTAACAAGACGGGACAATGAGACTGCATGTGCAGGGATTGACCAGTACAATAAAGTGAGGGGCTTTTGTTGTCTTTCAGCTTGTGCTTTCTGTCGACTTGAATTTGTGATTTACAAGCAAGTCTCAGACCACACTTCTAAGAGTATATCCCTGTCCTGTGGTTTCCACTTCTGGGTGTGTGTACATAGCCAGGCTGTCAGTGCACTGCCGTTCTGCTCGAGCTCCAGGTTTTATGAGAATTCCTTTGGATAGCCACCTATGACTTTATGAAACACTTAAGTTGGTTTAATTGAATTTCCACATTATGTGGTCAGTTGTTCCAGGTTTGCCCATCACCACAAAGGGATACCAGGGTAGTTCCTTCCACTAAATAAAAGGGTAAAGGGAAATGTTAATCCTGGGTTTGTGTGAAACTGAGAGTTTTGGGGAAAATAATGCAAGTAAAAGTGTTGCTTATTTAAGTCTGTTTGCAGGTAGTCAATGACTGTGTATCTAAAACTACTACTGCATGTTTATGGAGCAAGTCCAAATTGGACCCAAAAAAATTGGGCAAGCATTTCCTGCTGCCTAACAGTAATCTAGTTGTAATCTTAGCTTTACTCCATGTAGACAGAATGGATCAAACACAGTTTGTGTTTTGTCTCACAAACTTTATTACAACATTTCCTACAATACTGCATTCCTGAATTTGAGGCTTGCAGCGATTTCTAAAAACGCTGGAATAGGGTTTGTCTGATCTACTAATGAGCTTATGTGGATCAGTTGTCTGCCGATCTGAAGGTTGGCAATTTGAGCCCACCACATGGCACACAGTTTATGGGCAATATACTGAAGCCCATGTAGCCCACAATCTGTAAATTGCTGTGTATGAATGTGTGACTGTGACTCATGGTGTGAAAGTTCTTTGAGAGTTATGTAAGACTAGAAAATAACTATATAAAAGGATATTTTACTTAAAAAAGTTCCCTTATGCAGATCATATTGATGCTTGATTGATCATCTTCTGCAAAAGACTGATAGTTCTAAGAGTAAAAAGAACCATTATTCATCAATAATTGATAAAACCACATGTGTAAAGAGTTGCGTGTGTTACATGTGTTCTGCATATCTGGAGAGAGGTTATAACCGTGTTGCCAAAAGCATTCCATCAGGGGATTTGCAGGAGAATTGGGTGCTGGGAATAACTAGCAATGAGTATGAGAGCAGTAGGGGCTACTCTCTGCTTTTTGCAGATGATGCAGTTCTGTTCGCATCTTTGATCCAGAGCCTTGAGTGCATTTGGACAGTTCACAGCTGAGTGTGAGGAGGCTGGGGTGAGCATCAGTTTCTCTAATGCCCCTTTTCCACTGCTCGGCTTGGGTCGGATCAGATCAGCTCAGATCGGCTCAATTCGGGTCGGGTCACATCTAGTTCTGTTTCCACAGCTTTTTTGTACCCCTTTTGTGCAGATTTTATTTATTTTTACTAACAGAATGTAATCACAAGATGTTCATGTACAAACAGTAACCTGCAGTTATTTTAAATAAAATTCGATTTTTTTATCATTTATTTTCTGAGGTTTGGAAGAAGTCAAAACAAAACAATTTAAATGCAGCAGATTTGACCACGACGTGACATTATTAAGGAGCGGTTAAGCTCAGGAACCCTCGTGCTAAACAGTCAGCTATGAAATATATTTTTATATCTGTTTATTTAGCTACATTTTAAGGAAATACAGCCGCGCGCATGCGCATCGATCCTAGTTTTTAAAATCCTGCAGTTTTGAGCACTACGTGAATTTATTAAGGACACGTTCAGCTGAAGACCCATCTTTGCTATAATTTTAAAAACAAATAATTGTTTTTACCGTGTTAATCATTTACAGTACTTCTGTGTTCGCTCCCTTGCTTCCGTGAAAGCAGCTCCAGTCCACACAGACTCGTCCTCCCGGCGCGCATGAGCACGGGTCGTCACTGCTCAGAAATGAGACCAGAATTCTGGTGCGGTGCAGCTCAGAATATCTGGTGGAAATGGTGTAAAGTGGGTGTCTGCGACGCACATATTACGTAATAACCGACTTGAGCTGACCGGTGGAAAAGGGGCATATGTCCAAAGCCACGATTCTCCACCATAAATGGGCAAAATTCTCCCTCCAGGTTAGGGGTGAGTCTTTGTATCAGGTGCAGGTATGAAAGTATCTAAGATTGTTGTTCATTAGTGATAGACAAAACCGCAGTTTACATAATTGATCTATTGCCTTTGTGACCTGACTATAACCAAAAGATAATGGATGGACAAATGTACAGATACTGTATGGGAAGAACTTTGGAACAAAAAGGAGACATTTTCCTTGTGTTGTTGATGTGTCCTTAAGCCTCTTTATACACCGGGCAGAAGAACCCCTTGAAAACCTTCATAGGGGTGCAGTGTCCAAATTGCAGCATTGTTTTTTTATTATTTATTATTATTATTAATTAGATCTATACATTGACCCCCAAACTTATGGTATTGTGATGCAAGCCTGAAATGCAGGTTTGAATGTACCTTAAATAAAAGTTGGCAAGATAAATTGTAAAATATCTTGGTTTTATATGTTCTGCAATGAAATGCAATGAAGATATTAACAACTGCTCTTTTATTTGCATTTACAATACCATCCCTACTTTCTTTGATTTGGGGTTGTCTGTTTTATTGCTTTAAAACTGAATATTTTGGGATCCAAACCTAACTAAAGGAGTCTTTTGATTTGCTGCTTGTGCACATGATCCTGTACAATCAATCAGAGATGTCATGTTATGATTTTCCTTGAATGTAGTTTTCCCAGAGGTCAGGCTGTGGATTTTTCTGGCAAAATGTTCAGAAGCTGAAGGTTTGCTGTGATTCAGATTGTTTGGAGTGCTGGCTGCTCTGCACCATCATTTGCTTAATAGTTTGTCTGTAGTTTCCAGCTGTTAGGAATTTGTAATTGAAGCCTTTTTTAAATTATTATTATTCAGCCCCCATGTCTCATTGTAATTTTTACACCTCTTTGCTTCAGCATCAATGTCTTGTTTAAATAGTTTTTTTTTTTTTAAGAGTTTTATTTTGCCCCGTGGTATCTAAAAAATGTTGGCCTATATAGATAGAAACTAGTTTCTCTCTGTGGAAAAACAATGAAAATCCTCCAAGACAATTTACTGTATGTGAGAAATATCACATCTATTATGAGTTTTAACAGTTTCCTTGAACAGACTAAGGATATTTTGTGTTGCAGCATCTGTAGCTTTTATATTCCTTTTGTTTAATTTCCTTTGGTTAAGTAGGGGGAAACTGGATCAAGGCACACAAACAGTAATTTTCTCTGCTTATGGATCTTTTGCTGGCCATGTTCAGCTCCTGGGGGCCTCCACTAACTTGGCATGGGAATGTGGAGGGCAGAGACCGAGTATATTTTATGTCAACAAGTTTAGAAAAACTTGTTTGTTTTGTTAATTCATCAAACTGTGTGCTGCCATTTGAGTGTTTAGGAGGTATTCAGTCATGACTGCAGACTTTATTGTGGCTCTTTGAAGTTAAACAGCTCTTTGAATAAAACAATGCTGGCCCCAGCTGGCCATTGATTTATTTTTTAAATACATTTGCTCTGTTATAGTTCTTGTTTAGCTCAGTTTTCTCCTTCCATGTGGACTTTTCTGCAGATTAATTAGTTTTAACAAATAGGCCATGAATTACTGCAGTGTATCTTTACAAAACATCCTTAGATTGGCAGTTTTTATTGAATAGGGGGGCTGGTGTTGCTTTCCATTTAGTCTTTTACTATCATTAGCTTTATTACTTCTTTATACAACCTGATAGATCAGCTGATTAAGTAGCTAATGTCAGCTTTTGGCAGAGTAGTTACTACCAGGAATAGTAGTTAACGCCGGTGGATTTTTCTTATGTTTTAATCTGACTTCTAGCCTTTTAGGGTTTAGTAATGAAGCATCTGTGGTGAGCCCAGTCTGTTGTCCCTGAGGTCACACAACAGTTTTACATTTAATGGGGAAAAGGGGTCCAAGTAGCTCATGAAATGGTAAATGGAGCTTACTTATATAGCGCTTTCCAGCCCCCTATGAGGGGCCCCAAAGCGCTTCACAGTACCAGCCATCCACCCATTCATACACCGGTAGCGGTAGCCTGCCATGCAAGGCGCTGCCAGTCCTACCGGGAGCAACTCGGGGTTAAGTGTCTTGCCCAGGGACACAACGAGGTATGCAGTGACCGGGGATCGAACCCGGGACCTTCCGGTCCTGAGCCGGCCGCCCTGCCTCTACACCATCTCGTCATGACGCGAGCTTTAATAAACACCTGCTGAATCAAAACTAGCAGTGAATGGCTCTTTGTCTTTTTCATCTGGTAATAATCAGTCTAAACATATTTCCATCCATCCAAGTAAATATTTTTTCCTAATCCAAAAAGTTTTTTTGTTTTTTTGTTTACAACTATCTGCATTAACCAGTCATGATATACAGGTAAATAAATATTTACAGTTATGTCCAAAATTTAGGAATTTATTTATTGCAGGATCATACTAGGATCAATAAACTTTACTATTGAAATTTACTATTACTATTTACTATACTATTGAAGCAGCAACAGTACACTCTTTAGCTGAAATGGACCACTTGTTAAAATGAAGCATTTCAACATGTACAGGTCTGGAAAGTAATAGATTTAATGCTAAATGAACTGTTGCGCAAAATTACTACGTAGATGTAAATAATTTTAAAACATTCACAAAGGTAAAGTCTTCAGTGATAGTTATCCTGAATCCTAAAAAAGTACCTTGTAGAATAGATTAATGAGATGAGTTGGGGAAAAGAAAGTTCACCTTAACTCAATTCTTGGATTTGACATATCAGGACGTAATAATAATAATAATTTAAAAAAAAGATCTGGTCTTTACCAGGTATTAAAGTTATTCATCTCTTACCTCAAGTGCACAAAAACATAACAGACTCCACCATCCCATTATTTTTTAAACAAAATAGAGCTGCAATGGAAAGCTGTGTGTGAAAAACTAAATGCGTCTCATGGTTTAAAAGTTTGTAGAGCCGCCTTTAGCAAGAATAAAATGACAGTCATTTTCTGTACGGTCTTATAAATATCTCACAGGGTTGTTGAAGAATTTTGACCCTCACTTTTTTACGATCTTACTTCATTGTATTGATGTTTGCAGACATTTGTTTCTGCTCAGCTCTCTGAAGGTTCCACCGCCGCAGCATTTTAATCAATCTGAGGTCTGAACATTGACTGGACCATAGCAGCACCTCAATTCTTTTCTTTTTCCGTCGTTCTGTTGTAGACTAGCTGCAGTGTTTAGGGTCGTTGTTCTTTTGCATCATGACCCAGTTTGGTCCAAGCTTCATCCGTCAGAAGAGGAGCTCATGGTTGACTCAATGACTGCAATGTGTCCTGGTCCTGTGGCTTCAAAACAAGCCAAAACCATCAGCCCTCCACTACCGTGCTGATAATTGCTATGGGTGGTTTTCACCATACATGGTGTTTTGCTTTATGGGGAGTGGTGGCGTAGAGGTTAGAGAAGGTGGGCCTGTGATCGGAAGATCCTCGGTTCAACTCGGTACCGACAGCATCAAAATGTGGGTGGGATAGGTGAAGCACCCACACCTGTCTCCTCCCTCATTTGCCCCACTCTGGGTCCTTGAGCAAGGTCCTTACTCCCACCTTCTTCTCCCCTGGGAACCCTAGATATCAGCTCTCTGTTCCACACAGAGGGCTGTGGTAGCTCGGTGGTCTGTGGTTGTGTCAGGAAGGACATCCGTTGTAAAAATAATTGCAGAGTCTTCGTACAACTTGTTTCACCGTGGCGACCCCTGAATAAGGGAGCAGCTGAAAGAAAAAAAAAAGGTGTTTTGCTTTATGGATAAACATCTCTACATTGGACTCATCTGTCCAAAGGACATTGTTCCAGAAGTCATGTTCATTCTGATACAACTTTGTAAACCTAAGTTGGGCTTCCACAATTGCAGAGAGGGAAACCTTTAACAACAAGCCATACTTGCTCAGCCTTTCCTCATTGTGCTGCCAAGGATTTTAACCTTTTATCTACCGTACTAACTGAGGCCTGTAGAGTCTGAGATGAAGCTCTCAGGTTTTTTACCAATTCTTTGAGCATTGCACGGTCTGACCTCGGGGTAAATTTGCTGGAACTTCCACTCTTGGGAGGTCTGGCAGCTGTCCTAAATGCTTTCCACTTGTGAATAATCTTTCTCTCTGTAGAATGATGGACTTGAAGCTGTTGGGAAATTACTTTTAACCTTTCCCAGATTGATTGGCAGCAACAGCTGCTTCTCTATGGTCATGGCTGTTGTTTTACCACCTTGGCATTGTGTTAACACACACATGTGTATGCTCCAGAGCAGCTAACTGACAAAACTCATGCTTTTATTCCGGTGATGGTTTCTCAACAAAACAATGCATGTGCTTCTACATTAATCTGTGTGAATGAAGAATAGATAAACTGCTTATACCAAGAAGTCTTTTGGGTAAAAGATGAAAGTTTCAACAAAGAAGAACCCATTCAGAGGACCTTGTTAGATTTATCTACTTGGATTATTGAGCATACAGTACATCAGGACATAGACTGTTTATGTTGATGGTGCTGGGGCTGCTGAATGTATCAGCAGGGCCGGCCCAAGGCATAAGCGAACTAAGTGGCTGCTTAGGGCCCCGGGGCCACTAGGGGCCCCCTAAGTGGAATTTAAATTTTTTTGGTAATGATTTCAATATGATTCTATTTAATATTGTAAGTTCAGCTTTTGCGATTTATTGCATACATTTACATAGTTTTTAGAACTAATGCCATATTCAGCTTTAAAAAAAAAAATTCTTTTTTACTAAAATTCATTTTATGTGGATTCAAGTAATTGTTAATTTACGTTATTTAAAGTACTCTGGCACAACAATTTCCTGTGCGGGATCAATAAAGTTCTATCTTATCTTATGTTAAGGATTTCCTTGATATTTGTTATTTTAATTTATTTAGTCTGTTTTTGCACAATTTAATTTATTTTTATATATCTAGGTTATTTTATATGTTGTTTGTTGTTCATCTTGCACTAAAAAATACTTTTGAACATTACTGTTGCAGTTCTTTAAAACCAAAGGTAATAAACCAGACAACACTTTTGCTGTAAAATACATTGCACACTGGTGATTTTTTTTCTCTTATTTTTAGTACCACAAGATCACATGTGTCAAACTCAAGACCCATGGGCCAAATCCGGCCCACCATAACCATTTCTGTGACTCCACAGAGACAGAACTTCAAGATAACAGTTCAGTATTACTTTATTAGTCAAATCATATCAGTTTTTATGTTTATAATGCCAAATTACTCACACATAAAATATTTAATTTTTAGAAGTAGTCATTGAATGCAGAGAAAGTTATATTTTACCAGTTAATACAAAGTAGGTCGTTTTATTAGTACATTCTGCCATGTCCCGCCTTTTGAGGACATTCATGATCTTGATGTGGTCCACAATGAAAATGAGTTTGATGTCCCTGCTCTGGATGATACATATAGGATCATGTAAACAGGGCTGTCAGAGTTGCAATGAGTTTATGTTAGGTGAGTGAATGATCTGATCATCTGACTGTTTATTGCACAGAAATAGAGGGCCCCAAACAAATTTCGCTTAGGGCCCCATGGAGGCTTGGGCCGGCCCTGTGTATCAGTCCATCTGAGCAGTGCATCTAGTCAGTCAAAACGTACCCAACTCCTAGAGGACTGATACATTCAGCAGTCTTGGCACAGTCTGTCTCTTGGCACACACATACACTTGTGTAGTAGCTGTAGTAGTAGTGGCTGAGTGGTTAGAGCAGTCGTCCTCCAGTGGGACATTTGGGGTTTCGATTCAACCAGTCACATGTTGAAGTGTCCTTGGGCAAGACACTGAACCCCACATTGCCTCCAGTGAGTGTCCCATCAGTGTATGAATGTGATGAAGCACTGATTATTCTTTGTATAGATCTAGTAGAGGTATGAATGGATAAATGAGGCACAGATTGTGTTGCAAAGAGTTTTGAGTGTCTTGATAAGATAGAAAGGTGATATATAAGTACAGTCCATTTACCATTTAGTAACACAGACATTGTTCGATTGAGAAAACTGTGACCATCTGAACAGACTGTGTCATTCAAAATATAGAGGCTTACCTCCCATTAGCTAATTTAGCATTCTTTCACACTAGTATGTTGCTTTAGAGAAAGAAATGTTTAATAAGCCTCTAAGATTATTTTCAAAAACAATCCCTCATTTGGGTAACCATTAGCCGAGCCTAGACAAAGCCTTTTGCCTCTTTCTGTATACTCTGTACATCATCAGCAGTGGCCACAGTCAGAGAGCACAAACGATTTATCTATATATGACAGAACATCACTTTTGAGTTTTTTCATTCAGCCAACCTTTATTCATACAGGTTAGCCTCAAGTTCACTGGACTATCCTTATAAATCCTCTGGAAACAGAAAAAGATTGACTTGGTTTTTCACAAACGTTTCTATTTTGTCTTGTTTTTTGTTTAATAAAAATATTATAGAGTCTGTCTGAGTGTACATAAAAAAAGCTAGATTTGATCTTTTAAGGACTTAAAAATAAACTGATCATTTTACTATGTTTTAATACATAAACTTATCAAACTGGGAAAAGTTTGGATTTTTACTACTGTCCAGTGGTTCACATCTGGCAGGTAAGCTGTAATAAGTCTGATCCACATCGACTCCAACTCTAGATTCAAAGGATATCTGCTACGTAGGTCCAGGGGTTTGACACATTTTATATAGCACATTAGGAGCTAAGAGTAAAAACTATTTGCGTGGTACATCATTCTCCTGTTAGTGTCAATTTTGTAATTATCAAATTCAGCCTAGACATTTGATTTGGGAAAGTTGTTTAAAAGTACATTTCTTTATACACAGACTTTTCATATATTCAGATTCAGTTTTGTTTAAATGTAACAAAACTCCAGGTTGTTCTCCAGGTTGATCATAAACTATGATGGCATCTCTTAAGGTTTTAGTGGACAAATTACTGCCTGTGCAGGTTTTGTTCCCATGGAAACTGGTTCTTGTTTAAGTTAAGAACATGTCCCAGCCAAGTTGTTGGCTCCTGCTTTTTACATTTTTAAAGAGACTCCACAGTGACTGCACCCTGCTAAATATGCACCCACATCCAAATGCAAACGCAAATGCACATGCTGTAATTATATTGTTTCAGTGCACAGTTGGGGTTTTATGCATTTGGAACTATTGCCTTGCAATTGTTGCAACCATCAAACTTTTAAGCAGCAAGTTGTTTTTGAGATCAGGCTGCTTTGGGTGTCTGAAAGCTGAGCACCTTGACGTTCACCCAACAGGTGCAGTGTTGCAATACACCACCTCAGTGTTCATCATTACATTGTTCAGTTGCCGGGGGAACACTTGCTTAGATTGTTTCACTCAAAATAGTTTTTTTAGTGTATTTTACATCAATGCACTATTTTTAGTTTTTTTTTTTTTTTTTTTGGAAGTGGCAACTTTTTTGCATTAGTGGCTTCAGAAAAGGGTTTGTCTGCATGTATTTCACTCTAACCCTTAAATCAGTTCAGCATAGGCATTTATCCAGCTCATTAGAGAGTTAAAAACCACTCATTAAATGTCTCTTTTTCTCCCACATGCTAAATTAATGGAAACATTTACACAGTTGGCATCCACCAGTGTGAGGGAGAGAAGGTAAAGCAGTGATTTGCTTCCCATTCTCTGCCTCTTCTTTTATAATGCTATTCAAATAGGGATCAACTGAACTTTAGGTCATATTTAAACCAAATCTTATTAACTCTTCTGTTTGCCTCCAAAGTTCATGCTCAATAATCCAGGTATAAAATCCAACAAAGTTCAGTCAGGTCATCTGGACGGTTTCTTTTGTTGCTGAGACGTTTCACCCATCATCCAATGGTCTTCTTCAATCTGAAGAACCACCAAACGGAACTGATTCTCCACCAACAGCTTACTCCAAAAAGGAGTTATGTTGTGGTAAGATGTAGAGGTGCGAATCTCTTTGTCTGGAGAATCGATTCGATTGCGATTTTTGGTGTCACGATTCGATTCAAAATCGATTTTTGATTCAGAAACGATTTTTCTATTGAAATTGTCATACATTTAGTTTCAGTTTTGTAACTGACAAGCTGAAAAGAATAAACAACAATGTAAACAAATGGAACATTTATTTAAAACA
>JBBPBX010065025.1:0-16542 GCA_038048925.1 Garcialebias charrua | reverse complement strand
ATACATATATATATATATATATATATATATATATATATATATATATATATATATATATATATACAGGTAGTCCCCGACTTACGAGCGCTCTTACTTACGAGGTTCCGGACTTACGAGCTGGCGAACGAGCAGTAAATTTGTAAAGAACATACAAAAAATACAGCACTTTTATGTGTTTTTAGATGAAAGTGTGTTAGCTAACCGTTTGGAAACAAGTTTCTGAGCATGTTTATGAACTAGTATGAACATTTGTGATGAAAAACGAGTGTTCATAGTAGCGCTAGCATAAATTTTCCGACTTACGGCCGAAAATCCGGACTTACGAGAACACTTGTTTTGTGTTCCAACATACGAGATTTCGTCTTACGAGATAGTCGTAGGAATGTAACTCGCTTGTATGTCGGGGACCACCTGTATATATATGTACTTTTTTGCACTTATTTGTTCATTGTTAGGCTTCTTGATAAGACTTGAGTCTGAATTTTGTACCATGAATGTGAAAATGTGAGCTACTGCAAATAGTACATCTTTAATGTATTTTGTTTATGTTTATTAAATTTGTTCATTTTTTTTACAAAATAAACAATACAAGACAATCCCATAAATGATAATGTACAAAATATAAAAAAATGAAAGGTAGCAGAAAGAAGAATAAATCTTATTATATCTGCCCCTTTTCTCCAACAATCAGATTAAACAATAATAATCTTCAACAAACAGTACAAAATGACTAACTCTTTCTAATTTTCTAACTAATACAATACACATTACGCTATTTCATATATTTTTTTAACACATTCGTTTTGATCATTTTCTTAAATGTAAACATTGACTTGGCATTTTTAACTACATTCTCCAAGCCATTCCATAATCTAATTCCCTGGATTGAGGTAGAACGTCCCTTCAAACTAGTTCTGAATTGTGGTTTTACAAACATCTCTGTCCCCTTAAGATTATAACAACTTTGTCTTTTAACAAAATGCATTTGGATATTTAAAGGTAATGCATTATTTTGAGCCCTATACATAACTGATAAAATATTATAGTCTACCAAATCATGGAACTTCAATAACTTCAGTTGATAAAATAATGTACTTGATGGATGACGGTAATGTTTTCTAGTGATAATTCTTACAGCTCTTTTCTGTAATACAAAAATAGGCTTTGTGATTGTTTTACACGCATTCCCCCAAACATCAATACAATAGATTAAGTGTGGAACAATGATTGTGTTATACAACAAATACAGAGCTTTATCATTCAATAGTTCTCTGACTTTGTACAGTACTGCAATCGATTTAGCTATTTTTATTCTTACAGAATTTATGTGTTGTTTCCATGTCAGTTTGTCATCAATGATAACACCCAAAAACTTCACCTCATTCACTCTACAAATCTCAACATCCTCAATTTTGAGTGGAACATCAACAGTTTTCTTTTTATTACTGAATATCATGTAATTAGTTTTTTCTAAATTTAATGATAATTTATTAATTTTAAACCAAGTTTGTATCTTGACAAATTCTGTCTTTATCAATTCCAACATTTGTTCTATATCTTCGCCTGAACAGAAAAATGTGGTATCATCAGCAAAAAGTACACATTTAAGGAGCCCTGACACATTTACCAAGTCATTCACATATAAAATAAATAGCTTTGGTCCAAGTACCGAGCCTTGGGGAACTCCACATGTGATATTACAGAGGTCAGATCTTACATCATTTATTTGTACAAATTGTTTCCTATCTTTCAAGTAGCTAGATACCCACTGTAATGCTGGTCCTCTAATACCATATTTGTTCAGTTTTTCAAGGAGAATGGTGTGATCAATAGTATCAAATGCTTTTTTTAAATCAACAAAAATACTGATACAATATTGTTTTTGATCGACAGCAGTAGTTATTTGTTCCATTAATTCCATGAGAGCCATTGCACTGCACTAAAACCATAGATATACGGTAGTATCTGATGTCGTATATCTCCGTATCCTTCACATATACTTATACTTATATTTCCGGATATTCCCGGAAATGGACCGCAATGATCCTTAAAAAAATCCCAAAATCCGGATACTTATCTTTGGCAGGCCCTTGACGAATAACAGCCACATTTATTTTGGATCTGCCGAAGATAAGTATCCAGATTTTGGGATTTTTTTAAGGATCATTGCGGTCCATTTCCGGGAATATCCGAACACAGATGATGTAGAGTTTTTTGCTCTAAACCCATACTGACTGTTGCTTAGGATATTTTGTTTCAACAATATAAATTGATCTAGTCTGTTTATAAATAGTTTTTCAAGAATTTTTGAAAACTGTGGTAACAAGGATATAGGTCTATAATTGTTGAACACACATTTATCACCATTTTTAAAAAGAGGAACTACCTTAGCTACTTTCATATTATCTGGAAATATTCCTGTTGAAAATGATAAATTACATATGTATGTAAATGGCTCAATAACATGGCTCATTATGTCCTTTACAAACATCATATCCATGTCCACCCAGTCCCTTGATCTCTTGTCTGTAAGATTTTTTACTACATTCATTATTTCCTCTTTGTTGGTTCCATTTAGAAAAATACTATTTGCACAACCTTTAATTGAATGGATCACATTATTATCTGCTTTTATTATTATTTCATTTTATGCTTATGTTCATTGGGTGTTTGGTGTTTCAGGGGTGTTTGGTGTTTCAGTGTTGGTGTAAATTTTCATACTTTTATACTATTATGAAAAAACTCAGGACAGTGTTACACTTTTACTATTTTATGCTTATGTTTATTAAATGTTTTAGTGTTTAGTGTTTAGATGGTTACTGTTGCACCGAGGGACTGAGAGAAACGCAATTTCGGTCCTGTGTATGTCCTGTACATATTGCAGTTCTGACAATAAAGTTGACTTTGACTTTGACTTTGACTTTTGGTATTTTAGCTGCAAGGCTTGATCCAACATTCACAAAATATTGATTAAATCCATTTACAATTTCATTTTCATCATGAATTTCATCGTTGTCTTTTACAAAGTATTTTGAAATACCAGTTTTTGTTTTATGATTCTTCAGGACACTATTCATTACTCGCCATGTTGCTTTCATATCACCATTACTTTTATCTAATAATTTACTATAATATTCTTTCTTATGTTTCCTTATAATCCCTACTAATTTATTTTTATACTTTTTATATTTTTCTTCAGCGCTCTGACTTCGCAATTTCAAGAAACATGAATACAAATAATTCTTTTTTTTACAAGCATTTCTCAACCCTTTTGTCATCCATGGTTGATCAACCTTATTTCTCTTTGTATGATTTGTTTGCACACAATTCTTTTCATACAGAGCCTCCAAGATATTCATAAACTCATCATATGCTCTGTTCGCATCATCAACATACACATCACTCCAGTCTTGTTTATCCAGATCCTCTTTCAATTTTTCCAAAACTCTTTTTGACGTGTTTATGATCTTTTTCTTCGTTGTAACTGCTTTTGTGATATTTTGATCATTTTTATAGATTGTGAAAACTGGTAAATGATCACTTAAGTCGGTCGTTAAGATACCACCTATCACGTCCCCATTTGTTATATTTGTGAAAATATTATCAATTATTGTGGCACTATGAGTTGTAATTCTTGTTGGCTTTGATATCAATGGATACATATTTAAACTGTACATTGAGTTTATAAATGTGCTTATGTTATTTGAATCTGTTTTATTTCCCATATCAATGTTAAAGTCTCCACACAAAAAAACATTTTTATTAAAACTCTTCTCCATTAGCTCCAAGATTTTATCCGTGAATATTTCTATATTTGCTCCTGGTGATCTATATACACAACTTATTATTATGTTTTTATCGTTTTTGTTTATTATTTCTATTGTTATCATTTCCATAATATTATCAACTATTATTGACATTTCACTATTTAATTTACATTTTATTTCATTATTGACAAATAGAGCGACTCCACCACCTCTTTTATTATTTCTGTTCATATGATATAATTCATACCCCTCGATGTGAATATTACTTGTGTTATCATCATTGAGCCATGTCTCTGACAGCGCTATTATCGTAAAAGTTCTATTTAACTGTTTTAAGTAATCTGTTATTTTGGATATGTTTGCATTTATACTTCTGCTATTAAAGTGAATAATAGAGAGAACTCCATTTGATATATTGATGTCATTAAACTGCTCTTCATTATAATATTCGCTATCTTTTATTACAGGAAAAAAATTTGCATCAATCACATTTTCAACATTATATATTTTAGGTTCTGAGTCTTCGTATGTTGTCATGTTCTAATGTATTTGTTCATTTCACTGTATATTTTATCCATTTTGAGTGTGAGTTGTTTCATTGATTTGTAGTTTTTCATTTCCTGAATTCATCCAGATCCTTCAGCTCTTTTATCATTTTAGGCTGAGACTCTTCTTTTGTTTTGATAAAGATGTATCCATTTCTTGTCCATGTTGATGCTATTTTGTCTTGTTGTTTTAACAACCTTGCTTGATGTGCAATGTTTCCATTTTTTTTTGTTAGATGTTCATTTATGTAAATATTTGTTCCCCGCAGATTTTTTTTTGCTTGCATTACATAGTTTTTTGTATTCCTGCTAATGAACTTGACGACTACTGACGGCCCAAATTTTTGTGATTTACTGGGCAGGGTGTGACAGAACGAAATGTCCCCATGGCCTATGTCAAAGTTCATGCCCTGAAAAAAAGAAACTACATGCTCCTCCAGAGTCTCTTGTTCTTCCTGAGCTGCATTCTCAGTTGGGTCTTTGTTAGTAAGAGTTCTTGCATATGTCTGAAACTTACTAACATCAAGTCCTGAGATCACCAAGTTGTCTTGCTTTGTGTATTGTTCTAAGTCATCTATTTTTTGTTCCAGTTCAGCAATTTTATTGTTTTTGCTAACTATCAGTTCTTTCAGTTGTCTTATTTCATTAACCAGACTGACCTGGGAATCCATTTTTGCTGATAATTTTTCTATTTGTTCACCCATAAAGTTGAGTGAATTTTTAAAGTCTTGCATTTCTGTTTTAAGGTCTTGCATTTCTGTTGAGTGGTTTCCCTTCGAATCTGGTGACTTTGGTCCTTTACCTCTCGTCATACTTACAGAGTTTGTAATCTAATGGTAGCAGGTCTCTGGTTAGTTTGCTGAACCACGTGGCCCTTCCACGAGGCTCACAGAACGATGGTGGCTGTGACCCAGCAGTGTAGCACCCAGATCAGCAGTTATTAGATCAGAACTCACGGTTTCAGCAGCCTGCAGCAATATTTTGTTAATGTTTTCTGATCTACTCTATGTTGACAGTATTTATCACAAAATTATTTTGAAATGGCGTCACAGGGCCATCTATGCTATGAGTTTTTTATACATGTACTGTATTTTTTGGAGTTACACAAATTTTTAAACCTTCTAATGAAAACTGAAAGTTATGCACTATAACTCATGTTCCCTGAAGGAAGGGAACAAGGTGCAACCACATGACTATGGGAATTGTGCCCCCGCGCGGTTCACCTGAAGAAATACAATCACGCCTTTTAAGGCAGGTGGGCGTCTTTGTCAGCAAGGAGGCCCCGCCCACATTGCATAAAAGAGGCTGATGCCCCACCCTCGTCCTCTAAGTGCACTTCACTGAGCTTGGGCATTGAAAGGGCAAACATGGGTTGCACCTTGTTCCCTTCCTTCAGGGAACATGAGTTATGGTGCATAACTTTCAGTTCCCTTATCAGTCAGTCCACTGCGGTGCAACCACATGACTATGGGAATGTAATTCAATCACGCCCTGGAAATGCTCTGGAAATGCATGCTTAGGAGAACTTTTTGCCTTAGACAACAGGCGTCAGCTGTAGGGATGGGAATTGTTAAGAAATTATCAATATCAATTCCTTTATCGATATCATTTATCGATTCAATTCCTTATCAATTCTGTTATCAATTCTCATTGGGTTAGGCAAAAAATATAGTACACCATTTGTGTGCATGAAGTATTTAATGCTCTTTCACCAGAACAAAAATAGAACTTTTATGAAAAAATAATTCCTAATTAACATTACCGTATTAAGGGGCTGTCCATGGTTGGAATGGGTGAAAGGCTTCTATACAGTTGGACTTCTGTCTCTTCCTCAAAAAGTTCTTCTAGGGCTGTCTCTTTTTGCTGCTTTACAGGAGGCATCTGAAATTATTGACATAACCACAACTTGTAATTCACAAGTTTCAATTTTAAAATAGTGTAATAATCCATGCAATCTATCATCTTTCATTACAAAAAACAAAACTTACATAGTTATCATCTTCATCCTCTTCTGCCTCCCTCTGTGTCTCTCCCTCTGCGTCTCTCTCAGCTCTGCCAGCAGCACAAGTTTCAATTTTAAAATAAATAGTGTAATAATCCATGCAATCTATCATCTTTCATTACAAAAAACAAAACTTACATAGTTATCATCTTCATCCTCTTCTGCCTCCCTCTTCGTCTCCCAGCTCTGCCAGCTTCAGAAGAAATTCACCATTAAAAACACTGAGCAGCAAAAAAAGCTCTCACAACAGAAAGAGGCTACAATGAAACACACTGAACAAAAATATAAAACAACACTTTTGTTTTTGCTCCCATTTCTACGGTGGCATTTTTAGGAGTGTTGTGTGTTAATATCGTCATCCTGAAAGCTAAGTGTGCTAGCAACAGCCTCTGAGCCAGCCAGACTCCGGCAATCCTCGTCAGCTAAATGTTATTACATGAGATGGAGATTATTTATACAACACAGTGGAAGCAGTAAAGCAAAAAAGTAACAAGTGACAGGAACTGGATGAGTTTAACGTTACGTGCTGCAACTTTTAAACAGAGGAGGACGCTAGCTTGTTAGCTCCGCTTCCACCACGAAGCAGCATCATGAAGCAGTGTGTTAAAGACGTTACATTTGTACAAACTCACCTCATGCTGAGTGCTCAAATGTTTCTCTCTGCATGTTAAAAATATTTCCACCCTTTATTGTAATCGACACTTAGCATGTGTTGCAAGTAGACCTGGTTTCGTCTTCGCTTTTTCCTTGACGGCATGTTGATACGGCGCATGTCTGTGATGTCATCACGTAAATGTGTCACCACGTCGAGTCAGTAGAACGAGTCAGAAGAATGACTCAGAGAACCGATAAACTGAATCGTTAAGACAAGCAGCCTACAATTCCAGAGAATTGAACTAATTGAACTACTCGATTCCTATCCCTAGTCAGCTGCTCATTTCTCTGTGGTAGAGAGAACAGCTCGAGTCACGTCACGTGCTGAGACATCTAGACTGTAATGTTTCACAAATGTGTTTGATGATGACCAGTTAGCAGTTGCACAGATATCTGTTACTGGAACACCTCTGAATAGGGCCCAGGAAGTGGCTAGGCCTCGGGTAGAGTGAGCATGTACCACACTGGGCACCTGCTGACCTTTGCTGCTGTATGCCCTTTTAATGGCTTCAGTCACCCAGTGGGAGAGGCGCTGTTTAGACAGAGCTCTTCCTGCAGCAGGATTAGCAAAGCACACAAACAACTGGTTTGTCTTTCGCCAACTGTTAGTTCTCTCCATGTAGGCACTCAGGGCCCTAACAGGGCAGAGCGTGTTCAGCCGCCTCTGTTCTGCAGTCAGAACTGGGGGAGGAGGAAAAGTTGACAGTTCAAAATCCAGGCTTCTGGAATGTAGAGTCGGAACTTTAGGCACATAGGCAAAGTTTGGACGCGGGGTGAACTTTGACCCGTCTGGGGCAAATCTGGTACACATTGGGTGTATTGATAAAGCGTGAAGGTCTCCCACACGCTTTGCTGAGCACAGGGCTAGGAGCAATGCAGTCTTGTAAGATAACCAGTCTATCTTAATGCTGCTAATAGGCTCAAATGGTGGTTCACACAGTAGTGTGTCCAGCACAAGAGGCAGGTCCCATTGAGGGGCCACAGTTCTGCTCAGGGGCCTCTTCCTCAGCACGCCCTTCATGAACCGTATCATGAGAGGGTGGGCACCAGGAGATTTACCTCCCCACCCTTCGTGGCATGCCGAGATGGCGGATAAGAAGACCTTAATGGTGGAGAATGAGCGTCCCTTCTCCAGCAGGTCCTGCAAAAAAGTGAGGAGCTAGACTAGGTCGCAGGAATATGGAGTGATATTCCTGTCCAGACACCAGGTCTCAAACACACGCCACTTGCGTGCGTAGAGGGTCTGAGTAGACTATGCTCTCGCTCCCTGTATTGTGTTCACCACATTACTGGGCAGACCGGAAGCCATTAACCGGTTCCTCTCAGCGGCCAGACCCAAAGCTGCCTCAGCGATGCAGTATCTGTCCATGGGCCTGGGTCAGTGGATCCTTGTGAGGGGTCAGCTGCCATGGTTTTCCTGCCAAGAGTGAAATCACTTCTGCAAACCATGCTTTCTTTGGCCACCTAGGGGCTACCAGTATCGGAGAGAGAGCTCCCCTACATACATGCTCCAACGTTGCCTGAATTAGAGGGATGGGGGAAAACGCATAATACTGTCTCCCTGCTAGCCAGCTGTACATCAGGGCATCTCTCCCCAGTGGTGCATCTGCGTCCCTTATCGAATGATACTGAGCGCAGTGCGTGTTGTCGCTGCATGCGAACATATCTGCGTCTGCCCTCCCATATCGTGCCCAGATCTGGACCACGATGCATGGGTTCAGGCGCCATTCTGAGGGGAGAAGGGGCCCTCTTGAGAGGGCATCTGTCCTGTGATTTAGCTCACCTGGCACGTGGGTTGCCATCAGTGACAAGACCCGGGAGCTACACCATGTGAGCAGTTTCTGTGTCAACCTCAGGAGGGGTTGGGACCGTGTCCCCCCTCCCTGTTGATGTAGGCCACAGTGCACCTGTTGTCCGATCTTATCAGGACATGTTGGTGTGCAATTAGCCCCTTCCTGAAGAAGTGTTTCAGGGACAAAAACACTGCCAGGAGTTCCAGGAAATTTATGTGGAGCTGGGCCTCCTGCTGGGTGTGCTGGTTCCTGCAGAGCCCCCCACCCTGTTTTTGACGCATCTGTCGTCACAAGGACCCGGGACAATACCCTTCCCAGTGTGACGCCTGTGCAGAACACTGTGGGGTCTCTCCATGGCTCCAGGGCCTTCATGCACTCTGAGCTAACCGCCATCCCTCTCGTCTGCTGAGGGGGGAGGGGCGAGCTGCAACTGTATGTTGACCCAAATTTGTAGAGGATGCCTATTTAATAAGGCCAGAGGAACGCTAACGATTCCTGTTGCCCATAACAATAACGGTTTAAACGTTTTGGACCAGTTAATCTGTGCTCCTTCAACATAGATACTGGTGGAAAAATTTAAGCCTTCTTTCTCCCTTTGCAGGTGAAAATGCCTGTAATGGTGCAGTGACAGCTCTGGATCATGCAGACTTCTGCCTCCTCTTCGCACCGTGGGAGAAGTACTGGGTTGACCCATGACTTCTGCACGGAAACGCTAAAACACTACTGTATGTGGTTTTATTGGTGCTTGAAAACAACACTTTGTTTTTATTGCACAAACAGGGGAACATGTTTCGTGTTTTAACAAACATCTCTGTCCCTTGAACCAGGGTCTCTTGGACTCTGGAGAGGTTTGAATATGTATGGCTTTCCTTTTCCCGTGGGTGGAAAAGCCCTGATCAGTGAGGATGTTGGTCAGTTCTAATCCCAGAAAAACAGTAATCTGGGTCGGTGACAAACTGCTTCTCTCCAGGTTTGCGCTCCGGATCACACTCCAGGGGAAAGAAAAGGAAGCGGTGCTCCCGAGGTCAGAAGCGGGGCTGCCGAGCAGGAATTATGGCGAGACTGCGGGCAGACGCTAAAACCGGGAGACCCCTGATGCCGGCTCTTTTTCTGTCTAACGTACGCTCGCTGGACAACAAAATGGATCTGCTCCGTTTGAGGGTAACAGCGTCGGAGGAAATGAGGAGGTGCTCTGCCTCACGGAAATGTGGATTTCTAAGGATACACCGGACTCTGTTTATGAGCTGGATGACAGACTCTTTTTCAGAACGGACCAGTGCACCGAGACTACGGGAAAAACACAAGGCGGTGGTGTTTGTATTTACGTGCACAAAGATTGGTGCTCAAACTGTGCTGTGATCAAAAGGCTTTGCTCAGCTGCTGTGGAGTTGATCACAGTAAGGTGCCATCCTCATTATCTACCCCGTGACTATGCAGTGATCCTTATCACTGTTATTTACATAGCCCCTGATGCTAATGCTAATGTCGCCCAGGGAGAAATTCATGACTTACTCACCTCGCTGCAGTGTAAATATCCAGAGGGGCTCTTCATTGTTTCAGGTGACTTCAATCATGTGGATTTAAAGGTCTCCCTCCCAACCTTCAATCAGCACGTTTCCACAGCAACAAGAGGAAATAAAACGCTTGACCAAGTCTACACGAATGTGAAGGGGGCATACACGGCAAAGCCACGCCCACCGCTCCGGGCTTCTGACCACTCCTCTTTGCTCTTGGTACCAGCACAGCTTCCTCCACTCAGACGCTCTAAGCCGGAACAAAGAGAAATAAAAGTTTGGCTTCAACATAGCTCCCCCATGCTGAGAGACTGCTTTGAAAATACAAACTGGTCTGTTTTTAAAGAGGCAGCAGCTGATGGAAACTCAGTGAACCTAGACTTATATGCTACTTCAGTGCTGGGTTATATCAGCACATGCTGTGAAAACGTATCCATAAAAAAATATGTTAAATTTTACCCCAACACAAAACCCTGGTTAAATAAAGAGGTCCGCACCCTGCTGGCAGCCAGGAACACTGCCTTCAAGTCTGGAAGCACAGAGGAACTGAGAAAGAGCAGGAAGGAACTGGTTGCTGGCATTAAGTAGGCCAAGGTCAAATATGCACAGAGAATCGAGGGTCAGTTCACCTCACAAGACCCACGGAGCATGTGGAAGGGCATCAAAAGCATAACAGATTACAAAGGCAAGAGCGAACAATGCCACAAGGACCCATCTTTGCCTGATACCCTCAATAAGTTTTATGCACGTTTTGAAGACCCAAACAGACCAGCTAGCACCAGACTCACCTCACCACCAGATGAAGAGCATCTCAGAGTGACCGAAGCAGAAGTGAGAGGCAGTCTCAGAAGGATCAACCCTCATAAAGCAACCGGACCAGACAACATTCCAGGGAAAGTTCTGAAGGAATGTGCGGACCAGCTCTGTGAGGTGCTGGCTGACATCTTCACCACCTCACTTTCACTGGAGTCAGTTCCCACCTGCCTGAAGACCGCCACCATCATCCCAGTCCCAAAGAGCTCCACAGTGACTGGTCTGAATGACTATAGACCGGTGGCCCTCACCCCGATAGTCGCTAAATGTTTTGAGAAACTGGTCATGTCCCACATCAAGACAACCGTCAACATCAACGAGGACCCTCATCAGTATGCATACCGCGAGAACCGATCAACAGAGGACGCCATCTCCTCTGTGGTCCACACTGCTCTCACCCACCTGGATCAGAAGGACTCATACGTGCGTCTGCTCTTTGTGGACTTCACATCTGCCTTCAACACCATGATCCCCCAAACTCTGATAGACAAACTATCCACACTTGGACTAAGCCCCTCCGTTTGTAACTGGGTCTTAGACTTCTTAACAAACAGACCACAGTCCGTGAAGATCCACAACTTCTCCTCCTCCACCATAACCCTCAGCACTGGCTCTCCTCAAGGATGTGTGCTGAGCCCTCTTCTGTTCACTCTGCTCACATATGATTGTACAGCCACACATCCAGGCTGTCATATTGTTAAGTTTGCAGATGATACAGCGGTGGTGGGATGCATCACAAACAATGATGAGTCCAGCTACAGACAGGAGGTGGAACACCTGGAGAGCTGGTGCAAAGAGAATAACCTTCACATGAATGTGAAGAAGACAAAGGAGATGATTGTGGACTTCAGAAGGAACAAACACACCCACACCCCACTGAACATAAGTGGATCTGCAGTGGAAGTGGTCTCCAGCTACAAATACTTGGGTGTACACATGAATGATAACCTCAGCTGGAGCAACAACACCACCAGCCTGATCAAGAAAGGTCATCAGAGACTCTACTTCCTCAGACGGCTGAGACGAGCTGGTCTGAGTAGCCCAGTCCTCACCTCCTTCTACAGGTGTGCAGTGGAGAGCATCCTGTGCTCCAGCATCAACGTGTGGCATGGAGGCTGCACAGTTGCAGAGAGGAAAGCTCTACAGAGAGTGGTGAAGGCTGCACAGAAGTCTGTTGGAGTCAGTCTGCATCATGAAAGACCCCACTCACCCAGCACACTCACTCTTTGCCCCACTCCCCTCAGGACGGAGGTTGAGGAGCATCAAATGTAGAACCACTAGACTGAGGAACAGCTTCTACCCTGAGGCTGTTAGACTCATGAATAAATAATCAACACAAATAAACACTGCAAAATATCACATCATGCTGATGCTGATCTGTTTTCTTGTTGCTGTGTTCATCTGTGACCATCTGCTCATACAGACTCGTGTTCGTGCTGCTGTTTATAATGATGTTTTTCTATTACATTAGGGCTTAGTGTATTACTAGTTGATGTTTTTCTTAGTTAATTCTAGATGTTATTACTGTTTTTCTCTTGCATTTGTTGTTGGATGTAACTGGGACCCTGTGTACATAATCTCGTTTTCATCACATGTACCACATGCGGTGCAAATGACATTAAATACTCTCTGACTCTGACTCTTATGACAAAACCTAATGATTTCAGGTGAGACATCACTTTGTCAGTGTGTACTCTTACTTGGACCTTGCTGACCCCTAGGATCATCAAATCGTCCAGATAATTCAACACTCGGATGCCCTGGCCCCTCATAGGGGCCATTGTAGGAGCTTATTGTTGACGTAATCCCCCAGAGAAGGGGGGAAGTCATCTGACAACCTGAAGTCTGTACCCGTAAACTACGGTACCCATAACCCATTGCGATGGGTTGCGTGTTGCCCAGGCTCTCGGCTGAACGGCGAACCTGGAGGGCATGTTCAATTGAGACTTCATTTGTTTCAGGAGAGGTGGTAGTGAGTGAGTGGCCCCCACCCCTGTGCCCAACTGAGGGCCTGTTCGACCCTCTGGCAGTGTTGAGGGGTCTGTCTGTGACAGGTCGCCCTCTGCTCCCCCGTGTGGGCTCACTGGGTCCTTTGATGGACAGAGTTTCATTAAAGGGGGGGTTGGCCGCCTGTGTAAGACGGCTCCTCGCGCTCTATATCGACATTGATTGCATTAAAAAATGGTGGGGTTTTCCCTTTAATGCTGAGTCGTGACACAGAACAGTTTGAGACTTTATTGTCATGTGAACGGCAATTTCTCTTTATTACACAAACATTTTAATGTTCTTGTGTGTTTAAACGTTCTGGACCAGTTAATCTGTGCTCCTTTAACACAGATACTTGTGGTAAAAGTTCGGCCTTTTCTCTCCCTCTGTGGGTGAAAATGCCTGTAATGGTGCAGGGACAGCTCTAGATCATGTAGACCTCTGCTTTCTCTTAGCACTGCAAGAGTGCTGGGTTGACCCGTGACTTCTGCACAGAAACGCTAAAACACTATGTGGTTTTATTGGTGCTTTAAAACAACATTTTGTTTTTATTGTACAAACAGGGGAACACATTTTGTGTTTTAACCAACATCTTTGTCCCTTCCACCAGGATCTCTTGGACTCTGGAGAGGTTTGAATATGCGTGGCTTTCATTTTCCCGTGGGTGGAAAGTCCCGCTCAGTGAGGATTTTGGACACCGGTGTCACTGTGCGACAACCGCTTCAGCCCTGCTTTTACCCAGAGTGGTTGCTGATGCGCCCGACAGACGGACAGTAAAGTCTTCCGTCCTATGGGCCTCATCCAGCGGCTCTGCCATCTTTGCCCCTTGTTGGTAACCTCCTGCGGCTCCTGCAGCTTTTCTGCCTGGTAAGCCTGCAGCATCGAGGACGTGCGGGCCGCCAGGCACTGTACGCGCTAGATCCTTTCCAGCTGCACTGCTGAAGACGATGTGGTTTGCAAGGTAGGGTGGCTGAAGTTCTGAATGTGAGACAAACCCGTCAGTTCCCTGCCCTCCCAGTCCGGAACTGGGAGAAGGGGGGGGGGGACGGTGTCCGCTCTGGGTGCCGACCCTAACCGCATGAACCTAGTTAAAAGCCTGGGGACACTGGCCTGTCGTGCTTCGACAAGCGCCGTTGCAGCTTGTTGTAAAAAGTCCTCTGCTCCCTCCTCAATGCCTTACTCCCTCGTCGGAGGCTTCATTGGGGGCAGTAGCTAGCTTTTCTTCTGTTTGGAGGAGATTCCCTCTGCTCGTCCTTGTCCACTCCATCAGGGTTCCTCGAACTCTGACATGGCTAACGTCTGAGAGCCTTCCAGCTCGTGGGTGGATAAGCTCTCAGCATCACGATGTTCTCGTCGTGGGCGTAGGGAAACTACCAGTTAGCATAGCTAAACAGGTAAGCAGAAATTCCTCCTCCTGGACTGTGCTGGTCGGAGAGCCTCCTCTTTAGCAGGGGCTAACGTGGAGGTACTTGTGAGCCAGTTAGCGGTGCTAAACGGGCCGTTGAGCAACGCAGCATTTGGTAGACAAAGATAGTTAGCAGCTGTGGGATGAACCACATCGTCGATTCGGCTACACAGGATAGAGAAACAGACATAATATAAGATGGTTAGTTAGCAAGCTAGACTAAGCAGTTTTCACATACCTCACAATGGAGTCCTTCGTTGTCCACTTGTAGCAGCGCTAATCGTGTTAGCAGCGCTGGAGGAGCCCGACATCCTCCTCGCGCTGTCATGGGAGCTCTCGGTTAGCCGGGCTAACCGTGGGGAGCTAGCCAGTTAGCAGTGGAGTTCTTCGATTTCCACTTGCCTTTCTCAGGAGCCATCCTCGAGAAAAAAGCGTAGAGTGGAAACCGGTTAGCAAAAGCTAACAGGGTTCTTCAGTAAATCCTCTCGCCTCGCTGTTCGTGTGTTCTAGCCGCTAGCTCCGTAGCTAACAGGCAGGCGCGCAGCGCAGTTAGCGTCCCGCTAAACTACGCGACGAAACAGCAGAGAAGGACATTTAGCTGATGCTAGGAACGTCGATGACACTTACTTATCGATAAACAAAGTGGTCGCAGGGAAGTCCTCCGTGACGCTCTGGGCAGGGAGCAAGCTCACTTCCAGTCACGCAGAGTCCAGCGAAGTTCAGGTATGAAGCGAGGTGAAGGGCAAAAAGAGGATGAGGGTGGGGCGTCATCCTCTTTTATGCAAAGAGGGCGGGACCTCCTTGCTGATGCCCACCTGCTTTAAAAGGCGTAATTGTATTCTTCAGGTGAACCGCGTGGGGGCGCAATTCCCATAGTCATGGTTGCACCGCAGTGGACTGACTGATAAGGGAACTAAAAAAGTTGTCTGGTCCAGAATGTCCAGAGGGCCAGACTTAACTTTTCTAGATTTTTCTACCTGCATTATTGAGCATGCATCAGGATATTTCTAATGAAATGTTTCTTTAATTTTGTGGAATTAGGAGAGGTAATTGTTTATTACCTGATTTGATCTTCATCAGAGACGTCAGCCTCATCACATGTGGTTACAGCCTTTCTTTGGACTCCCTGCACATAATTCTAAATCTTCTTTGTTCTGTTTTGAGGTTCTTTGGGTGTGGAGGTCTGTGAGACTCACAACTACACAACCAATGTGACATGCAGTTTTAATTAGTTGACAGCAGGGGGCGGCATAACAGCATAATTCTTATTAGGATGTTTATTTTAATTTATTTATTTATTCATATATCTCCAAGTATCTATAGCTTTTAAACTTTAAAGGTTTAGGTGAAAATAATATTTAATAAACAGTAAATGTTTCATACAGTAGCTCTGCTATAAGTCTTACATATTACTAGAACAAAAACAAAATAAATAATGAAGTTCAAGCTGTGTTTATTTGTCATATGCAAGATTAACACAAAGTTAACAGTACAATGAAATGCTCTGGATGAGAAGAACCAATTTGATTTGCTAAAAAACAAAGAACAAACAAACAAGAAGCCTTTTATTTCAGATGTTTATCTAATTTACTTACTTCTTCTTGTACAAATACTAACGCAAAAATAGAATCTAAATCTATCTCAAGAAACGAGGTAAAGGTTTATTTTAAATAAAATCAGAAAAACCAAAAGATGCTCATGCTACGGTATGCTGGTGAAGATTCTCAGTCGTCCAGGACATGATAAAATCAAAAAAGGCGTTCAATACAGAACAACTGGACTTTATTTGTTACAGAAGACGTTTCGCTTCTCATCCGAGAAGCTTTCTCAATTCAAATGGCAGCGTGTGAAAGACATCTACTTCGGTCTTCTTGGGTCCTGAGACGTCTCTTAGGAGACGTGTTTGAAAGCTAAATGAATAAATGAGTTGTTCCGTGAAGCTTGATAACATGTTTCTCTGTCTTTATGAGAGCTCAACCTAATTAAATGAAATAGATTATATTTGCAGCTCAGTCCCAGTAACTGAACTTCAAGCAGTTTGGTGTCTCAAAGTTAAACTTTTC
>JBBPBX010065024.1:0-20075 GCA_038048925.1 Garcialebias charrua | reverse complement strand
GCAGACACTCAACCAGTGCTTCAAGATATGACACAAGCCCTACAAGAAAATGCTAAAAGGATTGGTTTGAAAATAAACGTAGGGAAAACAAATAATAATAATAATAATTAAAGCTGCAAGCGGCGTTGAGGCCCTTGCAGCTTAGCGCCGCTCCGGCCTTATTGTGGTGAGCGTGGGAACTCTAGCTAGTCCGCCCAGTTGCTATCATGGTGCGCATTTGCCAAATATTCAAAATCACATGCAAACTCCAGAGCTCCAGCATCATCTGCTGGTCTTGTATTCACCATGCTGCCACACCCATGCCCACATCCTCCAACGAAAACTGCTTGTGTTTTAAAACATATCAGATCAATGTATTATCTGCCTTCTAGCACAGGATCATCATGACTAGGTCATGGGCCTGAGAGATGGAGTGGCTTTAAACCGCCAGAAAGGTGTGAAATTTGTGACCAAAACTACCCTTTGACCCAAAATAGCCGACTTCCTGTTGGTTTTGGACCAGGGCTCCAAGATACTTTTCTGTAGGTTCTGGCTATGTACACATGTGTCCCACATGTCATAATTCTGGGATAAAGCATGGCTGGGGGTTGATTTTTAAAATATGTTCTAGGGGGCGCTGTGAAAGAATCAGGCCACACCCACTACATATTGGACTGCAGTCCTGTCGAGGGATGGATAAGTATGGATCTTAGTGAGTTTGGTGCAGCTGGGAGCTTATATTTGGAAGTTATTCCAGCTTTATGTTTCATGGAGAATGGTTAGATTTGAGGCTTTGCCACGCCAACATGCTTTGACATAGAAAAAAACTTTTAACAACTTTTGACCTTCAATGCCTCAAGATTGTGCTGACCGAGTTTGACGCCTGGATCTCGAAAGCTCTAGGACGAGTTCGTTCAGATATGACGTAAAAAAATAGACAAAATTGTGACTTTGACCTAAAATGGCTGACTTCCTGTTGGATTTGGACCATCGCTCCAAGAGACTTTTTTGTAGGTCCTGACAAGATACACATGTTTACCAAGTTTCATAATTCTGGGATAAGGCATGGCTGGGGGCTGTTTTTTAACAATATTCTAGAGGGCGCTGTTGAGGAATTAGGCCACGCCCACCAAGTATTGCACCAGAGCCCTGCCGGGGGGTGAACAAGGATCGATGTCAGTGAGTTTGGTGCAGCTGGGCTGAAACTTGTGGAATCTAGAGCAAAACTTATGGCGGCGGCATGACCTGTGACTTTGCCGCGCTGCCACGGCCACGCCCTCTGCTGTAAACCGTTGGCGCTTTAAAACAAGTGAGACCAACTTGTTATCGGCGGCATGACCTGTGACTTTGCCGCGCTGCCACGGCCACGCCCTCTGCTGTAAACCGTTGGCGCTTTAAAACAAGTGAGACCAACTTGTTATCAGTCATCTGACACAATATATCATCTTGATTAGATCAAGAGAGCCAGAGTTGGAGCTTTCCAAGCAAAAAAAGTAACTTCCTGTTCTGAGGGGGCGGAGCTTAGGTGAGGTCAGACTATGACAACATAGGATCGTCAGGCATCCAACCAGGATCCCTCATGCCACGTTTGGTGTCAATTGACCATTTATTGAGAAAGTTATAGCGTTTCGTTTGTTTTGGCGAGTACGCCAAGTTCACCACTCTGCCACGCCCCCTGAACATATACGAAAAGTCAATTTTATTGATAATTTTTAAAGCCCCATGCCTTAACTGCATTCTGACCAAGAATAAGCCGATAGGTCAAACGCCTGAGAAGGAGTCCGTCAAAGTTTGACATGAGTAAAAATGAAAAATGACCAAAATTTGACCTTTGACCCAAAATGGCCACCTACCTGTGCATTTTAGAGGGTACTTCCAAGAGACTTTTTTTCTTGAATCGGGGGGGATAATAATAATAATAATAATGAATTCAATTTATAATGCACTTTTCATTAATAAAAATCTCAAAGTGCTACAATGTGTAACAAGGTAAAGGTCAAAAATAAAACAAGTGATAAAATCAAATAAAATCAATAATAATATCGACTAAGATCAAAGATAAAATCATGTGGATGCAGATTAGGCTTGCTTAAAAAATAAATAAAATAAAACAAGTGATAAAATCAAGTAAAATCAATAATGATATCAGCTAAGATCAAAGATAAAATCATGTGGAGGCAGAATAGGCTTGCTTAAAAAGAAAAGTCTTTATGCTGCTTTTAAAGTCAACCAGTGACTGTGGAGCTCTCAGGTCATCAGGGAGGGAGTTCCACAGGCGGGGGGCAGCCACACAGAATGCTCGGTCTCCCATGGTCCTCAATTTGGTCCGAGGAATATGAAGTAAATTACTGTTCTGTGATCGTAGAGACCGGGTGGATGAATATGGTGCAAGAATGTCCTTTAGATAATCTGGTGAAGTTCCATGTAAGCATTGATGTGTAATGAGAGCAGTTTTGTACTGAATTCTGTAGGTGACAGGAAGCCAATGGAGGTTATGGAGAATGGGTGTAATATGTTCAAATTTGCGAACTCTCAACAGAATCCTTGCTGCACTGTTTTGAATATATTGAAGCTTCTGAAGGTTTTTGCCAGGGATACCAATAAACAGGGAGTTGCAGTAGTCGAGCCTGGAGGAGACAAAGGCATGGACGAGTTTCTCAGCATCAGAAAAAGTCAGAGATGGGCGAAGTCTGGAGATGTTTCGAAGATGGAAGAAGCAGGTTTTAAACAGATGCTTAATGTGATTTTCAAATGTAAGATGAGAGTCCATTTTTATTCCAAGATTTGTAACAGAGGTGGAGAGGGGGATGTCTTGACCAGAGAAGGAGATTGTTGTTAAAGTTGATGCTTGTATCTGGTGAGGGGTGCCAATCAATATGGCCTCAGTCTTGGAGCAGTTCAGTTGAAGAAAGTTTTGATTCATCCATGCCCTTATTTCCTCCAGGCAGGCAGAGAGAACAGTGAGTGAAGATGGAGATAGGGATGATGATGATGTTCCTGTCCTGATGTAAAGCTGTGTGTCGTCGGCATAGCAGTGAAAGGAAATGTTGAACTGATTAATAATTTGACCCAAAGGCAGCATGTAAAGGGAAAACAGCAGGGGCCCCAGAACTGACCCCTGAGGTACACCACAGGAGACACCGACTGGGATCTACCTATGTACCGAGTTTCAGACCTGTACGACCTACGGTTTCCCTAACTCACGTTAGGGGGCGCTGTAGAGCAGTTTGGCCACGCCCACTTGCGATTCCACCAGAATCCCAAAATTTTAGTTGGGGGACAATTTTGGGTCAAGTTTGGTGAGTTTTTGAATATGTTAAAGGCCCCAAACAGCCGCACGAAGTGACGGAAAAATAATAATTTAGAAGAAATCGAGCAATTACAATAGGCCTTCGCAGCGCTTCGCTGCTCGGACCTAATAATAATAAACTTTATTTGTATAGCACCTTCCTACAATGCCTTGCATTGACCAAGGTGCTTAACAGGACAGAAAACAAAGGTTATGCAGGTTGGGCACACAGAACCAAACATACAGATAACAATAGATCAATCATCGGCCGAGAAGGTACAGAAATTTGTTTACAAGTGAAGGGAAATTTTAATTTTTAAGTTGACCTCAAATCTGGTCTTTTGTAAAGATAAATCTAAAAATATGATGTCTGCTCATCTATGCCTACCCATCAGCCAATCAGGGCTCAGAGCGTTCCCATCAGCCAATGAATGCCAAAAGTGTTCCTAAAAGCTACTCACGGTTAGTCGTGGAGCTGAACAGTTGTGTGGTTGCAGGTACGATGACATCCTGGAGAACGGACTTCCTGATTGGCGGCAGCCAGTCTTTTACTACAGAAGAGTGAGGAAGATGAGCAATGTTGAGCTGGGCATTCTTCTCTTCCTCATCCTCACTGTGGGACACTATGCCGTCATCTGGTCCATTTACCTGGAGAAGCAGCTGGTGAGACAACCTATCAGAGCACAAAGGCTTATTAGCCAGCCAATCATATTCTGGTTCATGTGACCTGAGCTCCATGTCTCCAGGATGAGCTGCTGAGTAAGAAGAAAAAAGAGAAGAAGAAGAAGCTGAGCACCAGACCTGCAGAAGAACTCAAGTGGACCAGTTCTGAGCGCAGCGACAGGTGGACAGAATCACTGCTGGACTTCCTGTTTTCTGCACTGCTTGTTTGTAAGTGTTTGTTTTTGTTTCAGAACCCAGGAGCGACCTCACTGGCAGGACATC
The DNA here is from genome assembly GCA_038048925.1 of Garcialebias charrua. Lineage (NCBI taxonomy): Eukaryota > Metazoa > Chordata > Actinopteri > Cyprinodontiformes > Rivulidae > Garcialebias > Garcialebias charrua. The sequence goes on along the minus strand of JBBPBX010065024.1, from coordinate 15,862 downwards.
CTTCCTCTGAAGCTAAGCATCTGGCTTTACCTGTCAATAAAAAACCTGCCGCAGACTGTCCATGTAGGTCTTAACAAGAGCTGTCATTTCTAACCCGAACCTGGATTAGGGCCAGGCTGGTCCATAATAATGTTATGTATAATGTAATTATAATTATGTGGCCACACCGATGGAACGTGCCTGAGTAAAAATCCCCAAGATCTGATCCATTCTGCCCAAGGCAACTGAGTCTGGGTACACAGGCAAGAACCAAGCCATTACAAAGGCAAGCAGCGTGATCGGGTCCCAATTTGTTGCCAACGACTTCCTTAATTGTAGATAAAACCAACAACCAGTTGAATCCAAAAAGCAGGAACCAGTTTTCATAAATCCAATTAAATATGCGTCCTTTAGATCCACAGATGACAGCAGAGATAGACACTTCATCAAGTCTTCAAGTCGACGAGATATCCAATGTCAATGTCAATTTATTTATATAGCACGTAAAAACAACAGAAGACGACCAAAGTGCTTTACAGTTAAAAAAACAAAAATAAAAGAGTAAAATGCATCTAGTGCCACTGAAACATAATAAAGTTATCAGTAAATATACAACAACAATAAAATCTGCTCAAAATTTGTTCTCAGACTCTGTGAGGATCAAACACCAAGTAAAAGAGATGAGTCTTAAGTGAAGATTTAAAAGTGTCAACAGTCTGAGCGCTCTTTACTTTCTCAGGTAAACTGTTCCACAGTTTTGGAGCAGCAACCGCAAAAGCCCGATCACCTCTGGACTTCATTCTGGATCTGGGGACATCTAAGAGAAACTGGTTGGTAGACCGGAGTGCTCTTACAGGAGTGTAGATATTAATAAGATCACATAAATATGACGGGGCCAGACCTTTTAAGATTTTAAAAACAAGCAATAAAATCTTAAAATCAATCCGATAGTGGACAGGGAGCCAGTGAAGAGAAGCCAGGACAGGACAGGACAGGGGTTATGTGTTCATATTTTCTAGTTGAAGTTAAAAGACGAGCTGCTGCGCTCTGCAGATCCAGCTGCGTGCCAACAGGGCAGATCGACTCGATCTGTCTTCTCTTTGAAGAAATGTTATCAAATTGTGTAGAGGGACCAACTGACCAAATAAGTCCATAATTATGGTTCAGAAGAAGATGTGCAAGAGAGGTTCAGAAGCAGTTTCACAGACAGACAGAGCAGCAAAGCAAAGCGGAGAGGGAGGGGAAGCATCGGACCTCAGCAGAAGCAAGTGGTGACACGGGACATCTGCCCTTCCGGCTGCTGATCGCGACACGCTGTAAACTGTAACCTTTTCCTGCCTTGATTTTAATGCAGTTGATAAAACTTAATTCACGTTTCCTTGACTTAGTGATAGTGCGGGTTAACGCTTCTGAGGGAGATCCAAACCGGGGGGAACAGCGGGGCAGGAGGCAGGTCCTAGCTGCAGGCCCGCAGCCAGCTCACGCTCTAACACCTGCCTCTTGGTGTTGATAATGCTGACAGTTGTTCGTCCTGCAGGAGGTGAAGCAGTTCTATGAGGACTACCAGCAGATAAAGCAACAGCAGAAGGAAGAAGCTGAAGCAGAACAGGAAGCTGTCAGCAGTAAGAACTCTTTCTACTGTCTCCTGATGCATGCTCAATAATCCATGTCCAAAAATATTAAATAGTTAAGTCGGGTCCTCTGGATGGGTTTAAAAAAAGTAGAAACGTTTTGTTTTCCTCCAAAAGACTTCTTCAGTCTGAGGAGCTGTGTTCACCTCAGTCTTATAAATAGCACCTTCTCATAGTGGATCATAGAGAATTACATTTTTTCGGGAGTACATGAATCTGTCAGGATTCCAGCGGGACCGGAGTCGACCTCATTATAACTCACGTGACCGGGACCGGACAGGATTGAAAGTTAACGGGACCAGACAGGAGCGGGAACCGACCAATAAGGAAAAAAGGACATGGGGAAGAAAAAAAAAAAAAACGCAGCTATTTTGTAGTTTTTTTTTTTCTTCAATAAGCCTTCACTTTAACACAAGTCAAAAGAACTACATTGCCCAGAAGTCAACAGTGTTCAAGCCGCTGGCGCTGCTTTTCACTGAGAGGGAAGTCACAGGAACCGAGTGACTGGACATAGTTTAAGGTAAGAAGTAACTATCTATTAAACTCACAGAATGGTAAATGGTAAATGGAGCTTACTTATATAGCACATTTCAGCCCTCTATGAGGGGCCCCAAAGTGCTTTACAGCACCAGCCATCCACCCATTCATACACTGGTAGCGTCAGTCTGCCATGCAAGGCGCCAGCCAGTCCTACCGGGAGCAACTCAGGGTTAAGTATCTTGCCCAGGGACACAACGACACATGGTGTGGGAACTCGGGATTTGAACCTCCAACCTTCCGATCGGGGGACGACTGCCATTACCACTACGCCATCTCGTCAGAACGGGCAGGAAAGTGTCAACCCTGAACTTCACGAGAGTTGTGTTGGTGCTGTGCTGCTTAAAACCTGTAGTCTCAGCTGCAGTGTGGAGCTGCTTTACGTCAGTAAAGAAACTGACTCAAACTGCACATTTTTTACACCATGTTCCCTTTAATTAAAACATTATGCTCTGCTTTATGTGGGGTTTAGGTTAAAATCTTCATTATCTGTCGCTGTTTGTAATGGGAGAGGTGGGGACAGTTGAACCCGGAGGCCTCCACCTCTGTTTAATGATGGACGGTTTCTTTTCACAAAGATGGCCTCCTTTACTCCTCTCTCAAACCATCGTTCCTCTCTATCAAGGATGTGAACATCTTCATCCCTGAAAGAGTGACCTCTGACCTGGAGATGAGTGTAGACCACAGAGTCCTGACCTGATGATGTTGATCTTCTGTGCTGGGCCATCCTTTTTGACCTGGTCTGATCTAGGCAAGACCACATTTCAACAAGTGATGGACTTCACAGATCAGGCACGCTTAGCACAGCCTGTCAAGTTCAAGACCCGACAACAAAATAAGTTTAATTTACTGATAACTCGTCAAGCCTATCCCACCTCCAATAACAACACATTCAGTGTAATGCCCCTTTTCCATTAGTACCGGTACTGCCCAACTTTACCCCACTTGGCTTGGTTCTGAGGCTTTTCCATTAGTACCGGTACTTAGAAATAGGGATGTCCCGATCAGGTTTTTCTGACCCTGAGTCCTTTAATTTGAGGATTGGCCGATATCGAGTCCCGATCCGATACTTCTAAAATACATTTTTAAAATGAAGGAAAAAAAAGAAACAGATCCAGATGTCCCTTAATTTTTATTTTATTTACCTTAACATTTAACAGAGTACTTCTGTGAGGTAGCTTGAACAATCAAGTAATAAGATTTAAAATAAAAATCTTCACATTGAAGTTTAGTGCAACAGTATGAAATCAAAATGTCTAATTTAAAATAAGCAGCTCAACTTAAAATACTGAGCAGGCATGTAAACAAATAAACTTAAAGTGTCAGTTTGATAAAATAAGGCTAGTAACATGCTTTTCTGAACAGCACTCCTTAACTCTCCTCCTGTGGCTTCACAGAAGGAAGTGTATGTTTTTCTTTATGAGATAAATATAAATTATAAAGTCTCTTGCAGCGTGAGCTGGGCTGGGTTGTCGGTTAAACTCTGTGTATTGTGTCGGGTGTTTGTTTCTGATGTGCCTAATCAGGCTTGTTGTGTTAAATGCAGCCTTTTCCTTTCCTCCTCTTGAAATACTTTACATATCTCACAGTTTGCAAACGCAATATCTTTGTCATCCACTTTAAAATATCTCCACACGACAGACATCGCTGCCTCCACTTCAAGCTAATGCCGCGTTCCGCTTCTTTTTTACGACAGGCACTGCTTTATGGCAGGCACTGCTTTACGACAGGCACTGCTTTACGGCAGGCACTGCTTTACGGCAGGCACTGCTTTACGGCAGGCACTGCTTTACGGCAGGCACTGCTTTACGGCAGGCACTGCTTTACGACAGGCACTGCTGCAAAACTATTGTGCATGTTTTGTTCCGAGACAATTTGACTCTGTAACACAATGTACAGTTAATATAATATTCCCGTTTGTGTTTAGAATAAATATACACATATATATATCAGATCCCTGATCGGTGTGTAACGCCCGATTCAAGTCGAGTCTGAAATCACGTGATCGGGACCTATTTCCGATCATGTGATCGGCTCGGGACATACCTACTTAGAACCTGTTACTATTTTCAGGACCCTCTGCTCTGTGGTTCTAACCAGAACGAGTAGGTACTAAAACGTGACGTCAGAACACTGTCTGCCCCTGATTGGTCGGGGGCGGAGTCACTGAATCTTCCAGAAACTTTTCAAAACATTGAGCCGCCCCTTTTCAATTTCTTGGACTGGAGCAGCTGCTGGACATATTTAAAGATTTTTAATGTAAAATTTGACACATAACTGCTTCCACAGCTATAATGCTGACATGCTGGCTTTTTTTGTGCTTGGTGATCAACAACAAAATTCAGAGCAGCTGGATGGAGCTCTGCTGCTCTGCCCATGAGCCTCAGAGGAGCGCCGTCTCCCCGGCCCTGCGTTCCGCTGGTCACAGCTGGAGTTCCTTCGTGGTGCCCACTCAGGGCTCAGGCTCCATATCCCAGCCTTGCGGGGTCGTTCACCGTGAAGGATCACACAGAAGGCTGTTGCTGGACCCCGGCAGTCAGTTGGACCGGGGCGAGTCTGGGACGGAGGGTGGAAGCGATTTAAAATAAACTAATATTTTGTTTTTATACAAAAACTGTTTTTAAAAATCGCTGAAGCGATTAAATACAAAACTTCTTTTTTTTATGCATAAAATGTTTCTAAAATCGCTTCCACCACCTGCCCGAGTTGTTCGGACTTCCTTGTTGTTCTTCCTTGTTCTTTGTTGTTCGGACATGAGGACAGGTTCTGGAGCGAGTCAACGCTCTCACCGGGTGAGACGAGCAGAGCTGGTCTTAAAATTTAAAAAAGTTTTTTTAAATGCATAAAATGTTTATAAAATATCTTCCACCGTCCGTCCCAGGCGGTCATGGTCCAGCTGTCTGTCCGTGTCGGGGTTCATGAAGACGGTTCTGGAGCGGCGGTCTGCGAGTCACAGCTGAGCTCAGAGCCGGGAAGATGACACAGGATTTGGTTCTGAGGCTCGGGGGAAGAGGAACGAGTGAGACCAGCAGAGCTGGTCATAAATAAAATAACATGGTTTTTTTTTGCGTGTGTAGTGATACACCAAAGTCTGCTCAGACCTGCGCATCTAAAACTATAGGTAAGTCAGTAAACTGACCAGTAAGTCCTATATCTCTACAATAATGGTGGTCCAGTAAGTGTTTAAATACCTTACCCCACATTATTCATTACATATTGGTGGCCCTACAGGTCTTCTGAAAGATTAAATTGATTAAGTTGTTTTTGTAGCTTATTGTTACGGTATTGTTGGCAATAGTTATGTATCCTGTTGTGGACTTCTGGAATAGTTTTGGCTGGTGAGTGTCTCAGAGATTGCTAATCGTGGCATTGTCTGGTGCATTTCCCGTTAGAATTATTTTTTCTTTCACATTCCAACGTATGCTTGAAGCTGATGAGTGATAAATGTCGTGTCTGTGTTTGTGAGACGTTCATAACGTGTCGCGAGGCTGCATGCATTTTTCATTATTGTGACCGCCGTGTCACCACTGTTTCATTTTATTACATCTGCGGTTTACTGTTGAAAAGCTGTGTCACACATTATTATGCTGCTCCATTAAGTGCCTTTTTCCTGTTACAACGTGTTGTTAGCTGAGGTTCTGGTGAACCCACTCGGCTTGGACCGGACGGGATCCGGTTCCGAATGACGTAAAGTCCGTTGTTGTACACAGTTAGCGTGCTGCCTTCTTTGGGGGGCGTGGGAGTTAGCCTGGATGTGTTTGGGCTCATTTACAGAATCTTCTGCGGTGTAAAAATACGTTTATTTTGTGAAAGAGTGTCCAGAACTCTTTGGGTCGAGCTAACGTTAGCATTACCGAGAGACAAAATGGCTGCTTAAAGCGCTGTGATTGGTCCATTGTGTGTCGTGTTCAAAAAAGTTGGTTTCTGTAGACTCTGGTTGTCAGATTCATTTTTGCACACATTTCTGACAGTTTATCTGTGTTGTTTGAGTTCTATGCACGTGATATCGTCGAAGACTGGCTTAACCGCAATGTTTTGCGATATTTATGACTGTTTTAGAACGTTGAAAAGTCCGTTCCACGCTTTTGTTCGACCGACCACAGGTCCGTGATTACACCGCTCGGACGGCGTGTCACACGTGGGTGTCGTTAGGTTTGGAAGACACAATTTCCCATGAACACTTGGGTTTTAGAACTACAGTTCTGTCTTCGCTGTGATTGGTCGATTTCGCTGTAGGTGTTGACGCTTGAAGGAGTGAGGAGCTCACATCCTCGTCAACTTTCCCTTAAGCTGTTTGTCCCAGACAAGTTTTCAGGCTTGTTTGTCCATTACTGTCATTGAAAAGACTGTTTAAACGCGGTGTTTTTGAGATTTTAATGGGTGGATTGAGTCAGTTGTTCTGAAACTGCCGATCGCCTTGTGACCAGGTCACGTGACATCGGGAGCTGCAACTGTTTTATGAGGACCGACCTTATTTCTTTTAAACGCAGTTTAAAAGGTTTCACAGTTCAACCGATTTTGCTCACATGATTTAGTTTTTGTGAGCCTGGGGTCCTAGAGCTTATCACGTTACGCTTTAGATCTGTCTGATTGATGCTTTTCATCCGTGTTAGATGTCTGTGGGCTAAAAGCTGCAGGTTCGCTCATGGGTGATAACAGCGTCTCTATAGCGGTCAGATAGAGAAATTACAGTCACTGTGATAAACTCATTTCCAGCGTGGTGCCCCCATCTGCTGGTCACGTCTAAGAATACAGTTTGATGCAATTCTAACATTTCAACTTTCCTGTTTTTGAATAGTGTACATTTTGAAATGTTGAGGACACAGCACCCTCTGATTTGATTTTTGCAGAAAATCAAATGTTGATGGCAGAACAGTTACACAGATTTAATACAGACATGTCTGCTTTTTGATCAAACTTGACACTTTTATCATCGATTCTGTGCAAAACACGCTGTCTGTCCCTGTTTATTTTAAACTGCATGTTTGGAATAACACAGAGGAGGCATCTTTTGTCTTGGTTTTCACAAAAGATCACACAAAAACAGCCGTACTTGATGGTCGTCTCATGGGTTGACAGTTTAATAATAATCACTGATTTTTGTTAAATTTCACATCTTGGATGTTACTGAGCAGCTGCACACAGGCCCTCCTGTTTATTTTAAATACAAGTTTATTTAGAATAACAAGCTGGTAGGCCTTGCTCTCTACGGTGGCTTCATTTAATTTGTGTTTCACAAATTTCCAGATAAGATGGCGGCCTCTGCACATGAGGCTCCTGATACCACGACGGCCGATTTTGTTTGACCTTGTCACGGGTCGACAAATTAATAATAATCACTGATTTTTATTTGATTTCACATCTTGGACTCCATGTTGACTGCCGCAGGCATCACATGTTGAGACTGCACACTGTGCAATAAGACCCACTTTACTTGATTGTTCACAGGAAATCAGTACAGTACAGAGATGGACGTTCTAGCGAACGTCCTTCAGGAACCAGGTGAACATCCCCTGGTGTTTTACGACAGGCTCCTCTCTGCTTACACAAAGGACAAAACTGTCCCTGGCTTAGAGGAAGATGAGGAGTTTAAAAGTCGTTTCACTTTTAATCTGATACCTTTCATAATGAAATGTGTTCGCTTCCATGTTAATTGCAAAGAGAGTACCATGGCAGAAATCAAACAATGTGCTGTGGAATTTTTTGACATGCTCGAACGACGAAAAACACCCTCAGTGGTGTGCCCAGGTCAAAAGGTCACATCCCACTCGTAGAAGATAGAAGAGGTTCCCTCTCCTTCAGAGTGCGAAAGTGAACAGGTTTTTCATGATAAACAACAGTTCAGTTCCACAAGCTGGAACAGTGACTCAGATCGGTTCACAGGGAGTTCTGCTGACCCTGCCCCTCAGGTTGAAGACCCTGAGATGAGCAGAGAACCACACAAGGTAGGTGTTCGCTCTCTAGATGAACCCAGATGGTTCGGATCGAACCAAAGGAGTTCTCTCATGGATCTCACAGTAGGTGAAATTCGAAGGAGGTTGCATGGGCACCGTGAACCATTGAAAAATGGTCTGTCCCAACATGTACCCACGAGAAGCGGCCCTCCTGCCCCTGCCCCTCGAACTGCACAGTTTGAGACATGCAATGAGTCACACATGCTTCAGATTATGGAAATGGCGCCTCCGCGCGTGGACGTGACTGAGGTTGTGAGTTGTTTGTCAAATGTTTTGAATGTTACAGTGGTTGACCAAGCTGACACAACGTATGACGTTGTCCTTGATGATAACACAAACAACGTTGTTCAACCTGAAGTAGCGGCGTGCAGCACTGCCTTTTGCAACAACTCAGTGCACACAGTTGACAACAACAACGTCAACACTGACATAAATGCTGACAGCAAACAAATTGCTGATGATCAGCGTCCTAAAAATCAAGATGCTGACAGCAAACAAATTGCTGAAAATCCACATCCTGAAGGTCATGAGGCAGACAGCCATCATGATGCTGACAGCGACGACGATTACACAGACAGAGTCACACGTACACAGAAACGTGTGGAAAAACCTGAATGGTTTCTGTGTAACTTTATAAAAAGGGGAATAGCTAAGAGAGCTTACCTGCCACTCACATTGGAAGGGGTCCTCGCGCAAGAAGCACTCCTGGTTTGCGGCTCAGACGTGTCTATCATGTCAGCCAAACTGTTTGAGGAGCTAAGGACCGCCGCTAACGATGTTGACAGGCAAATACCCTTTGTGAAATACACTTATGGTGAGCAACAGGGCCTCGCAAAGACGAGAACAACCCTAATAGCCATGGTTCACATGCAGATTGGCGAAATGTCACTATACCACCCGGTATATGTGTCTGAACTTGACTCACTCCAGACTCCATTTGTGGTTGGCCAAGATTTTATAAATCGCTTTGAAGCGATTATAAATTATGGCAATCAGACAATGTGGGCCACAGTGAGCAGTCCACTGCCAATCGTGGTACCTCCCCAAGGTCAGGACACTGACTGTCTAACAACAGGTACCGTTGAGGTCACACGGGATTCCCCAACCGAGACCACAAAACCGGTAAGTGAAACTTCAACTACAGGTGAGACAGAGGAGACTCAGCAGGTGGACCAGACTCTGGCCCATCACGAGGACCTCCTCTGCGAGCTGACACCTTCAGCACTCACTGAGCACTACCTACCACCGGTAGAAGAAGGTGTGGAGATCCAAGGGTCCCATACCGATGACGCTGTACTGTCCTGTGGGACAGGTAATTCGGCAAACAGCCAGGATTGCAATGAAGTCTTGGTTCAAGGACATCCGAGTCCTGAAAGTGACAGTCTACAACACGCTGACAGTCACTTGGACTCCATTGTTACAGATTTTGAGGACCCCCTCCTCAAACAAAAGGGGGGCAGACTCACACTTCCTACCACAGGTAGAGGACGGTGTAGAGATCCAAGGATCACACACCGAGAACGCTGTACTGTCCTCTGGGACAGGTAATTCAGTTATCAGCCAAGCTTTCAATGAAACCTTGGTTCAAGAGCATTTGAATCTAGAACTACTCAGAGATGACATAGTTCTTACAGACTCAAAGAGCACCTCTTCAATCATGAAGTGGGAAGACGTACACCACAACGACAGTGACCCGTCGCAGTCTGACCAGTCAGGCACACTTGCGACTGCGCCAACGGTTGTGACACACCTGTATTACGCAGAAAGAGGTAAACGTACAGAGGTACGTTGGCCGAAACCTATAAGGTTCCTGTACAAGGCTCCCCATAAACTGCGCGAACAGCTTAAACTAAACAAAGGCATCCTAACTCGTGCCCATGGACGGACGTCCACACCCGTGCGCGTGGTCCCTCATGACCACAGGGGGGTGATGTTAGGTCATGCCCATGTCAAGGACAAAGATTTCAATAACCCCACAAACGACAAAGATCTCGCAAACTCACAGACTTCATGGGAAAATAAGGTCGTCCAAGCACAGGATAGTAAATAAACTAAACAGTTTAAACTATTCTAGTTGCGAAAAGAAACCGTTCCAACTAGAACTTAGAAACGCTAAGCATAAAACCCACAACAAAAACTAACCTTAACAACCGTTTAAATCTGCAGGATTTAATTGACATCGGTTATAAAGCTAAGAACTGTTTTTCTTGTGTGTGACACGTTGGAATCTGACGACCAGAGTGAGTTTGACGTAGTGAAACGTTGTTTTTAGTTGCTTAATTGCTACTTTTGTTGTTATTGAAGTTGTTATTGTTTTCTGAACACTCCCAGCCAATAGAGGTTTTGATTGTTGATAAGTTGAAGACTTAAATGGATTTAACTATGCCAACATGCTGTTCATTTTGTTAAAGATCTCAATCTTTGAAGAGTCATTGTAGATCAATACTACTTAAGGTACTATAATCTACACTGACCTCCCAATCATTTAGGTAGGACCGATTCGATCGTTTCTATTCTAGATCTATTCATTTTGATGAGTCTCGCCATAGACTTCAAAATTTATAGGGAATACCAAATCTTGCGTCGTTCGTCTAAAAGACAACAGACATTTAGACCAAACTAGTTTCATTTTTATTTTAGTTTAACCTAAACTAAATAATGAATGGAGGAATAGTTTGAATGAAGAGGCCTTCGTTACAGAAGCCCTCCACATTTCTATAGGTATAGATCCCTATATCTGATTTTTACAGCATTGATCCACCCCTTAATTGGTAATTGTAGCTGATCTAATCCATGATAGCTTACATACCAGGTGCATATAGGTAAGGCTTAATGTAGAATCCCAATCATAAGCCCACCTAAAACCACATAATTGCATGACACATTGAACCAGGGTGGCACCGACTGGAAGCCATCCAGCCTGCAACCTTCGATGTGGGGACCTGCTGATCCAACGTTGGTCTTCAACCTTCATCCAAGGGCGCCTCCTCTGCTTCAATCGAGGGATCCCCTCTACATGCTGATTAAAAACCATTCTTGCTGATGAAATCAATAACCCCCATCGTTGTGGATTTACCGTTGTGGATTATAAGACTTTGTTTCCATGGGCTAACAGACTATGTTTTCCAAAGGATTGAAAGCTTACCGCAATGGGATTACCTACGAACAGTATGGAATTTCCAAAAACATTATGGGAGTATAATTTTGAACTTTTTTTGACTTTTTTTTCCACTTGCTGGATTACATAGAGGTCAGAGACATTCGGTGGTATCCTTTCATGTTGGAACTCATCTCCAAGGACAGGCGATGACTTCCAAAAAGGGGGACTGTAGTGATACACCTCATCTCTGATATTATAGGCTTGACCTTCAAGTACACTTCTCTGCATCTCTCTGAAACTCTCAGTGTTACACCTTCTTGAAGCCCTCAAGGAGATGAGTGGACACTTATATTTGTTACAATTACTTGGAATTAATGGACACCAATTAATCAGATTGAACTTTCTTTTTAATGTGTGTTAATTCAGAATTGATCAACAGTATATTTTTGTCATTGAATGATGATTTTACTAAGCTGGTATATTTTAAATATGCCAAAGTTAAGAGAACATCTCAGAATGATCTTGCTTTAAACTGTCTGCTCTATGCAGAATAAGTGTCTAAAGTTGAATGAACAATCCTTCGTATTTGTTTGAACTGTTTTTGGAACGAAGGAAAAGTGCTAGACATAGCTTGCTTTCGGTCTCCCGTCCTTTCTAAAAACAATGAATCTGTTCTCAAAACAAAGTACATGGCTTGTTCACATGCACCTGCATCTTCTGACGTATGTTCTTTTATTTACTGTCTACCCTACCTGTCACTCAGACGAACTGACCTTCAAAGTCACTCCTTCTCTAGTGATGGACAGCCAATCAGCAGGAAGTATGTGACTAAGTCACACCCCCTTCTTAAAGGGGCACTTCCTGCATTTTCCGCTTCAGTGCTTGGGAGAGAACTAACTCGCAACTGGCTTCTCTCCTCTGGGAAAGCTGGAGACGTTCCGGTCATTGTGTCAACTCGACCCACGTTTCAGCTGGAGTCACAGTAAAGCTTACTGTAACTCACTCACTCATCTTCTGGAAGAATTTGTTTTCTGAAGTTTTATTTTGAAAAATCAGTCTGTGCGCTTGACCGTTGTTTCCTGCCGAGGGAGGCGAGTTTCCTCGTATCGTGAATCAGCCACACACGCTGAAGTTCCAACTGGACGGCCGGTGGACAAACCCATCCACGTGTGTCCACAAACTTCTCCACTCTTATCTCCAAGAGACGAACCGTCAACAGGTAACGAGTCGTGTGTGTTTGAGCGTGCGGGAGCCCAGCAGTCTGCTCGTGTGGGGAAAAAGGTGTCACCCAGTCTGGTTCAAAATAACCAACTTCAGTTAACTTAGCTTCCACGTATTCTTCCTCCTATTTCTTATTTTTCATAAGCTATTAATCTGTCAAGTAATGTGCCAACAGATAAGTTCCTAACTGTCTGTTTGTTTTAATTTGAATTCTTGTCAACGTAGTTATTAAATCAGAGATAATATCGATACAAATGTTTAATGTAATTTTTGTGATAGTTTCAATAAAAGGTCTATTTTCTGGTAGACCAACATAAGTCGAAGTCTCTTGTGAAATTACATTTCTGGCTAATCACATCACAGATTTATTGATTTATTCTGAAAAAGTTGAGACCCCGTGAATTGGTGGCATGTTTGTGCAGATAAAAGTCTGCTCAGACCTGCGCATCTAAAACTATAGGTAAGTCAGTAAACTGACCAGTAAGTCCTATATCTCTACAATAATGGTGGTTTAGTAAGTGTTTAAATACCTTACCCCACATTATTCATTACACGTGGAAGATTAAAATAATAAAATAAAGAGTGCCAGCGTTATCATAAAATCTTGTTTTCACTTTAATAACTATCTGTTACAGTTATTTCAGCTGAAAATCAAAAAAGACACAAAATTGTTGGATCTCAGGAACAAAAAATGAACTTTAAGTCAGAGTCAGAGAGTATTTATTGTCATTTGCACCGCATGTAGTACATGTGATGAAAACGAGATTATGTACACAGGGTCCCAGTTACATCCAACAACAAATGCAAGAGAAAAACAATAATAACATCTAGGATTAACTAAGAGAAACATCAACTAGTAATACACTAAGCCCTAATGTAGTAGAAAAACATCATTATAAACAGCAGCACGAACATGAGTCATTATGAGCAGATGGTCACAGATGAACGCAGCAACAAGAAACAGATCAGTATCAACATGATGTGACATTTTGCAGTGTTTATTCTTATTATTTATTTATTCATGAGTCTGACAGCCTCAGGGTAGAAGCTGTTCCTCAGTCTAGTGGTTCTACATTTGATGCTCCTCAACCTCCGTCCCGAGGGGAGTGGTGCAAAGAGTGAGTGTGCTGGGTGAGTGAGGTCTTTCATGATGCAGGTGGCTCTTTTTCTGCATCTGGAGGTGTAAATGTCTGTGATGGTGGGGAGACTGACTCCAACAGACTTCTGTGCAGCCTTCACCACTCTCTGTAGAGCTTTCCTCTCTGCAACTGTGCAGCCTCCATGCCACACGTTGATGCTGGAGCACAGGACGCTCTCCACTGCACACCTGTAGAACGAGGTGAGAACTGAGCTGCTCAGACCAGCTCGTCTCAGCCGTCTGAGGAAGTAGAGTCTCTGATGACCTTTCTTGATCAGGCTGGTGGTGTTGTTGCTCCAGCTGAGGTTATCATTCAAGTGTACACCCAGGTACTTGTAGCTGGAGACCACCTCCACCGCAGATCCACCTATGTACAGTGGGGCATGGGTGTGTTTGTTCCTTCTGAAGTCCACAATCATCTCCTTCGTCTTCTTCACATTCATGTGAAGGTTGTTCTCTTAAAGCTAAGATAACAATAAAAAATATGTATGTGAACAAGAAACAAAACCACACTTCAAACTAAATGAAAGTACCGTAGACACAATCATAAGCAAATACATCAAATGATGAAGAAAACCTATATAATTTTAAATATAGATGATTTGTATAGATGACTTTATTTTTAAGTTCTGTGTATGTCTATGTATACATATATATGTATATGTATATATATATATATATATATATTTATATATACAGTACATGATGAGGTCAGCTTATCATGGCCGCAAGGTTGTTGGTGCCTGTCGTGGTGGCAACCCTCGAACCCGGTGGTGGACACCGGCGGTGAGGGATGCTGTCAAGCTGAAGAAGGAGTCCTATTGGGCCTTTTTGGCCTGTGGGACCCCGGAAGCAGCAGATAGGTACCGGCAGTCCAAGCGGCATGCGGCTCGGGTGGTTGCTGAGGCAAAAACTCGGGCGTGGGAGGAGTTCGGAGAGGCCATGGAGAATGACTTCCGTACGGCTTCGAGGCGATTCTGGTCCACCATCCGGCGTCTCAGGGGGGGAAAGCGGTACGCGACCAACACCATTTATGGTGGGGATGGCGTGCTGTTGACCTCAACTCGGGATGTTGTGAGTCGGTGGGCGGAATACTTCGAAGACCTCCTCAATCCTACTGGCACGTCTTCCACTGAGGAAGCGGAGCCTGGGGACTTTGGATCGGGCTCTCCAATCTCTGGTGCGGAGGTCGCCGAGGTGGTTAAAAAGCTCCGCGGTGGCAAGGCTCCGGGGGTGGATGAGATTCGTCCTGAGTTCCTTAGGGCTCTGGATGTTGTGGGGTTGTGTTGGCTTACGCGACTCTGCAATATCGCGTGGACATCGGGGGCAGTTCCCTTGGATTGGCAGACTGGGGTGGTGGTTCCCCTATTCAAAAAGGGGGACCGTAGGGTGTGTTCCAACTATAGAGGGATCACACTCTTAAGCCTCCCTGGTAAGGTCTATTCAGGGGTTCTGGAGAGGAGGGTCCGTCGGATAGTCGAACCTCGGATTCAGGAGGAGCAGTGTGGTTTTCGTCCTGGTCGTGGAACACTAGACCAGCTCTACACCCTCAACAGGGTCCTGGAGGGTGCGTGGGAGTTTGCCCAACCAGTTTACATGTGCTTTGTAGACTTGGAAAAGGCATTCGACCGCGTCCCTCGGGGGGTTCTGTGGGGGGTACTCCGGGAGTATGGGGTACCAGGCCCATTGATATGGGCTGTTAGGTCCCTGTACGACCGGTGTCAGAGCTTGGTCCGCATTGCCGGCAGTAAGTCAGGCTCGTTTCCGGTGAGAGTTGGACTCCGCCAAGGTTGCCCTTTGTCACCGATTCTGTTTATAACTTTTATGGACAGAATTTCTAGGCGCAGCCAAGGTGTTGAGAGGATCCGTTTTGGTGGCCTTAGAATCGCTTCTCTGTTTTTTGCAGATGATGTGGTCCTATTGGCTTCATCAGCTCGTGATCTACAGCTTTCACTGGAGCGGTTTGCAGCTGAATGCGATGCGGCCGGGATGAGGATCAGTTCCTCCAAATCCGAGGCCATGGTCTTGAGCCGGAAAAGGGTAGCGTGCCCTCTCCGGGTCGGGGAGGAGGTCCTGCCCCAAGTGGAGGAGTTTAAGTATCTCGGGATCTTGTTCACGAATGAGGGAAAACTGGAGCGTGAGATCGATAGGCGGATAGGTGCAGCGTCCGCAGTGAAGCGGGCGCTGTACCGGTCTGTCGTGGTGAAGAGAGAGCTGAGTCAAAAGGCAAAGCTCTCAATTTACCGATCGATCTACGTTCCCACCCTCATCTATGGTCATGAGCTTTGGGTTATGACCGAAA
>JBBPBX010065023.1:7657-20076 GCA_038048925.1 Garcialebias charrua | reverse complement strand
GTGTGATCTTGAGAGATTTTTTACACACATTTAAATAAAATTAGGTTTATTTGTATTTAAATGCAGCAATAATATTAGACATGGGATTTGCAATGTTCATAAATTGCAAAAGTCCCAAATTGGATCAGAAAAAAATGTTTAGGGAGCTAAACATTAGGCTAATGTAGTTAAATCCATCAGTGGTGTAATTAATGCTGTATCTGTATATTTAGGCTATATATAAATATAAACCATTTTTAGCTTTAGGTAGTATATATCTAGAAGTTATTTGGCTAGATATTTGATGTAATAGAGATGACATATTTTTGTCAAAACAACTTCACATTAAAAAAAAATTCTTACCAGTTAGCATTTCCAAGTCTGTGACCATTTTCATGTTCCCACATTTCAATAGCTCTTCTTTCACCATTTAGATTAGCTCTGTTACTTCTGTTTTCACTTCTAGCTGCTGGCTCAAAACTATAAGGCTGTGGACCTCCAGTATTGATCCTGTGTGCAATCTCATATTCAGGATCTGTCGCCACCTCCTGGTGCGACGCCATATCTTTCTTAGCTAAAGCACGACCTTTCCCCTCCTGTGATGTCACTTCCGGTTTGCCGCTGAGGGTGCTATTTTTAGACAGAGTAGCAAGGGAAGACAAAAAAAGGTAGTAGTAGCACATTTTATTTTGAGATATGAAACGTATTTTTGATGAAAATTGGAGTTTTAGACATGTTAGGTTGAAAAGGCAACTACATGTGTTTAAAGTGAAAGATACGCTTTAAGGGGCGTCAAAAGCGTCTCTAGAAAAAAACGTTTTTCTAGCAGGCATTTTCTTTAACTGCATGAAATGACAATACTGTAACAGGTCAACAGCACTGATTAGGCGCCCCCCTGCTCCCTCACCTCCCTCCTCCGACTGTCCTGTCTCTCTGCTCTCCCTTCACACACAGGTGCTGCTGTGAACACGTGCCCACAGGCGCGTTATTTTTATTTATTTTTTTTTCACTCGTGCACTGGAGCGGCAGAAAAAAAACTATCGAGGGCGCAAAACAGAAAAAGGGAGAAGAAAGTTGAAAAAAAGCCTTTCAATGTGGTTAAAAGAGAGTAGGTAAGTACAGTCAGTGTATGAGCAGGACAGGAGGCTTGTAAAATATTCAGGTTAGCTAAAGCTAGCCTAATAGGAATCGTCCCATATTTGGCTGTAAAATACTGTAAATGTTGCCTCCCCTACTGACGTGATTTGTTTAATATTTTTATCTGATACATGTCACACACACACATCCACACACAATGTGTAAGAATTATCTAAATAAAACAGGAAATATTAACACAGGAAAGCTAAACTGTTGTGGTGGCAGTTCCCAGCTATGCTCCAATGCAGTGCTGCAATTTATTCACTCATATGTACATTTATTATTATTGATTCTTTAATTAAAGATGAGTTGTACAAGTTTATGTGTGTATCAGACAAATTAGTCCTCAGTGTCACTATAGCCCTGAGACTCAAAAAGGTTGGCAGAGGGACACTTGAGTTTAAATGTCTTATTTAATATCACTACAGTGGTGTGTGTTGGATGTATCTGGTAAGTCAGATCAGATGAAATGTCCAGTCAGTAACTGTTATCCAACAAGGAGATCATTTAAATTAAAGTTTCATTTCTATTGTGGTTTGACTGCTGTATTTTTAAACCTACTTAACACAAAATTAATGTCATTCAGCTGTGAGGATGGAGAGCAGGAAGAGAAGATGACAGAGGAATCAGGACAGACTGGGGAAGGCAACAGGTTGGTCTAATGCAGGTGGAAGTGAGGGAACAGCTACTTAATCCCAAGCAATAACATGTAAACATTATTTTTAAAAACTGTATTAAGATCTGTAATTTTTACAACTAATATATAATGCTTTTTTGACCATATGACAGTGCAGAATGCCACAGACAAAGGGAAGGAGACGGTGAAGGAGACAGACACGAGGTCAGTGATAGAGGAGACAAGTGATGACATCAGGTAGGAATAATTACATTAGGGAGGCAACAAAAACCTATACTGTATACCATGATGGTTTGAATTTCTGATGACCATCTTTCATTGTCTTCTTTCACAGAAAGTAACAGTTTAAATGTCATAAATGTTAAAACACTGACATGGACTCCAGGCTGTTAAGATTTCATATTTTTGCTACATAAAATATTGAGCACTGATTACCACTATTGTTATATATTTTTACTTTATTAAACTTCTTATTTGTTTATGATTGGAATGATCACCTGATATAATATGTAACATAAAAAAAATCTGTAATATTGCTACTGTATTTTCTAAGTGCATGACTAAGGGAGGAAAGCTGTATGAGGCGGCAGGTAAAAAAAAAGGGGGTGGGGGGGGGCGCCGTTGATGTTTTCGCATCCACCTCAAAAATATGTAGTTGCTCCCCTGCTGGTCGTAAAGGACTTGTCGCGAACACACAGCTACAATGAGTTTCTCTTCCATAGTACACGACTTCGCAGGTTTTTTCTGTGTCCCACAAACAATTGGTCACATAGTTGCGCAATACCCGTCCCCTCGTTTCCGCGTCACATAGCGGACTCTCCCCCTCTCTCCTCCCCCCGACTCTCCCTGATTGGTTGACACACGCGTTCACGAGTTTGAACGGCGAAATCATCAACATTTTAAAGGCGTGCTTTGGAGGCTGACGCGGGTTCACGTGCACGGAAAACGCTTTCCAGCACGCTCAACACGCACGTGACGTGATGCCCGACGCCAAGACGCGCCTGGAGGCGCGTCCCCCACTGACTTTGCATGTAAACTGGACGCTCCTGCAGTTGAAAACGCGTTCGGTCTGGATGTACCATAAGCTTATCAGGTCTTGGAGGTTTGTATTGCAATCCATGAAAGAGAGGCTTTATTTGAGGTTTCCAAAGTTCAGTCCAGGTGAACTCTCTCTCCACAGAGAGTTTTCATCCCAGCTGCTCTGCTCACATGAAAATACAAATCTGTCCTACAAAGCATCAGTGTTCTGGAAAGCTTTTATGGGCAGCAGGGATGTTGAAAACAAATCTTACACAACCAGCCTAGTCCTTGGTGTTTGTGAGGTCTGTTGGTTAATGGGGAAGTGCTACAGCTATCTACAGCAGGTTGACAATAATTGTTCTTAACTATTCTGCAGAACCCCATATTAAAATATCCTAACTATCTCTTTAAGTCTTTAGCTGTGAACTTTTCAGTTAACCAACTTTTTTCATACCAGTCACCAGTGAGTGAATGGCAGCCTCAGTAGGCTGTTACCACAACAACACACCTACGCTACAACCTGCCTTTGCCATGGCAACCCACCCACATGATGCTTGGGGCCTTGGAGAACAGTCAGGCGTTACTATAACAACCGCACCCACCAACACCAACCCAGTTTGGGAACTGAGTAAAGTCCCCTCTGCACAAACGGTGTGGGTGGGGGGATTGTTACCTCATGTCCCCTGGCCCACTTCTTCCAAAGACATGTTCCATTTTGACTTCATCCCAAATCAGCTGTGCCAGTCACATCCTCCTCTATTGAAAAATGTACAAGGAAAAAAAAGCCGAACCAATCGGACAACGACAGCCAATCTCAGCCTCTCCAAGGGTCGAGCTGAGATTGTAAACACTGAGATCCTCCAACAGCCCTACTGACCTCAATCTGTGAGGGATTAAGACCAGCATGAGATGACATTCCCAGGCACCAACCCTCAAGTTTGTCACTTGTGGGCACATAGGGCTGATTTATTTTATATTTTATCTACTATATGCTAAATTGCAGCAAAGAAAACCATATTTAAAGAAAACATTGGATTTATTTAATATTTCATAGTTTTCAAATCTCTCTAAAAAGTTGGGATTAAAAAAAGTTTAATTCTAGAAGCTATTACAATTCTACAATGGTGCAATGTCAATACTATATTTCTGTAGAAAATAATAGCTGAAACTGCTGAAACTGCAGCCACTATATGATCCCTCTGCAAAGACAGAAATTGAATGTGGCATTAAATTAACTTATAGACTTAAGACACTGGCTTATCTGAGGCTTTGATGCTATCAAAGATGAGTAAACTTTGCCAAAAACATTTAAAAAATTCCAACTGCAAAGACACGCGCAAAATGTTAAACTGCACATTTGTCATCTGTTTAAAAAAATTGGCATTTAACTTGAGAAAACTGTTAGATCAAAGTTAATGCTCAATAATCCAGGTAAAAAATGTTCAGTCAGGTCTTCTGGATGGTTTCTTTTGTTTCTGAGATGTTTTGTTCTTCATCCAAAGGACTTCATCAGTCAGATGAGCCACAAACAAAATGAGTCCCACAAGCAGCACACTCCCATAAAGAGAGAAAAAACAAACAAACATGAAAACCTCTTTGTTAGGAAAAAAGAAAGTCTAAAAAATAATAGACTTGGCAAGCATCTGGATGAAGATGCTTGTTGCTGCATGGCCCAGCTTCCACCAATCAGATCAACAGAGAGGAACCAGAGTAAAAACCTAAACTTTTGGTAGAAGACAGCTGGAGGAAAACAACGGCCTCCTTTAACTCAGCAAAGTTGTTTTCTGTCGTCTTTCAAAAAAGAAAAAAGCTTCAGCTCTGAAATAATTTGTGCTACAACAACTGATCATTTATGTCCTTTGTTGATGTTGTTTTAAAACTCATCAGTTTATGACACCGACTGAAGGGAAATTACTCCAGTTCTGCCATGAATCCATGTTTCATGCCATAACCACAAACCGGTAGTCTCTTATTTTGTGAATTTCTAAAAAGGGTGAGGATTAGTTAAGAATTTAAAAAGTCCGCAATCATTAAAATTGTACAAGGACAAACAAAAACAATGCAAAGAAAATATTAGATCCGTTAGAAATCTGTTGATCTGAGCTGACCGGTGTTGTTGCAAGTTTAGTTTTCCCCATCGAGCTCGGTTCCCCCACGTTTGCTTGAATTTCCTCTTAACCTCTGGTGGTTTCTAAGAAACAAAATTAAAGTAAAATGCTCAAAGAAAACAGCCTGATCTTTTTCTGCCCGTTAAAGCAGGAGAAACATATCCTGATGGCTGAACATCCTGAGAGGGGGAACAGATCCCAGTGAGGGAGCATATCCTGACACAACACCGGTGTGTGTATCTAACT
This sequence comes from Garcialebias charrua, assembly GCA_038048925.1. Classification (NCBI taxonomy): domain Eukaryota; kingdom Metazoa; phylum Chordata; class Actinopteri; order Cyprinodontiformes; family Rivulidae; genus Garcialebias; species Garcialebias charrua. Next base: position 14,949 of record JBBPBX010065023.1, on the reverse strand, counting down.
GTGTACATATAATGTTAAATACTAAATGCATAACATTTATATCAGACAAATTCTAGTTATAATATATACAATATCCCAAAATAGGTAACATGTTATGGAAAAAGCACAGGCTTTGTTAAAAGTGTTATTGGTAATGTTATATTCTCATTCTTACATTTCAATTTTTTATTTGTTTCTCTCCATTTCTGAAGGCAAAGTAATGTGACTGGATTCCATAAAATAAGATTTTTCAGCACATTTGCTGCAGTTTTTAACAACAGAATCTTTACAACATGCTGGCTCTTTATTTATAAATACTGTAAGAGAAGCTCCAGTTTTTATGAATTTTTCATCCTGGAGTTGGCACTTTAAACTTATATGTTGTTTTTTAATGTGCAAGTATTTGTTTACATTTTATATTATACCATTTTATCAGATCTCCTATACAGTGCCTCTGGAGTGTCCTTGGACACGCTCACCGCCCTTGCCGTCTCCCCTCCCCTGCAGAATATCTGCGTCACTATGTGCCTATGTGCGGGGTGTTTTATTCAATTTCAGGCTATCTTTCCTCGGCCATGGAATGAGACTGTTTAGGTTTATTTTTTTTGCTTCCAAATCATATACATGTTGTCACTTTCGTTACTTTTTTATGTGTCTAAACAGGTCCTACTTATGAATGAGTCCTCTAGGCTCAGTGTGCTTTAGCTGTAAAAAAATAATTGAATGAAAAAAAAAAAAAGATTTTGCAACATGTTGCAAATGCCTGAGTTGACTGGTAAGAATAAATAAACTAAAATAATTGGAGAAATAAAAGATCAGTTTAGAAATTAGAATAAATGAAAATTTGGTTGATAGATGTCAAAATAAAAACTCATTACAGTAGTGGTTAAAAAATATATATTTTTTTACACTGCAATAGATATTTTTAATTTTCCTTATCAACCTTGGCAAAGATTAACAGAGAGGCTGATGAGAAAATATCCAATTTATTATACATGTAATCTTTTAAACATCTTCACATGTAAAATCACATTTAGGCACAATATAGCAGCAGGAATTTGTGTTAGCGTTTTTGCAAAACTTTTTTCAGATATTTAAAGATTTGCCATATTTTACGTGTGTGTGTGTGTGCGTGTGTGGAGATACTGGTTGTTCCGTGCACATGAGGTGAAGCATGTCTGACACAGGTGCTGTCAATCCTCTGCAAGTCTTTAAAACTGCCTTCCTGCTCTACTTCATCTACAGCTTTTGCTTTCATCTCACTCTCTTCCTGATCTCCTCCTCCTCTTTCGACCGTCTGAAGTGATTGACGGTTGTCGCCCCTCAGGCTGGCCTTTTAAGTCCAATCACACGGGGATAGAAGTGTGAGGAGCACAAGGACACAACGGTGAGAGAGAAGATGGCACAAGGAGCAGAAGACGATCGTTTAAGAAGTCTCATCTGTACACTCCTCATGCATGCAGTGTTTTTAGCATCTCTCTCTACTGGGACGGTAAAAAGCACAAAGAAATCAACACAAAGTTTAAATGCCGTTTTAATACATACGTAGTTTTTTTAAATGCATATTTCCAAGTTTTTTTAACAAGTTTTTTAACGGTGAGTGAAGGTTTATTTTCATAATCATATCATGAGGAAGGATCATTTTTGGAGGAACGGCTGGGAGTTATGCTGTTCTTTGGCTCTACTACATATGTTCAGCGTTAATGACACCAAGTCACTAAAACACACCTGTTTGCTGTTAATTCAATAATGAATAAACTAACATTCCTTGAAGGAATTCGTATTGCCTGCTGACTTGCATGCTAAAATTTTAAACAAATATACTGCATGCATTAAAACTGAGTGCGTGATGAGGAAGACTTTCAGCTACTACGGCACATACAGTAACTGATTAGCTGTGGCAGCCATCTTGAATCAAGGCACATTCAACGATTACATTCTGAGAGATTTAACAAAGGTCCTTTCACTGATTTATTAGATCTATGCTAACAGAGGAACAAACAAACACACACAAACACTACCAGTTACTATTATCACCCATCGCTCATGGCCGTGGACAATAACTAAGTTTTGATTTAGTTTTATTTTGACGCTAAATGCTTCGAAAAACTGGTCATGACCCACATCAAAACATACATCAACGAGGACTCTCATCAGTATGCATACCGCAAAAACCGATCAACAGAGGACACCATCTCCTCTGTGGTCCACACTGCTCTCACCCACCTGGATCAGAAGGACTCATACGTCCGTCTGCTCTTTGTGGACTTCACATCTGCCTTCAACACTATGATCCCCAAACTCTGATGGACAAACTATTCACACTGGGACTAAGCCCCTCCATTTGTAACTGGGTACTAGACTTCTTAACAAACAGACCACAGTCAGTGAGGATCCACAACTTCTCCTCCTCCATAACCCTCAGAACTGGCTCTCCTCATCCTCAAGGATGTGTGTTGAGCCCCCTCCTGTTCACTCTGCTCACATATGATTGTGCAGCTACCCATCCAGGCTGTCACATTGTAAAGTTTGCAGATGATACAGCTGTGGTGGGATGCATCACAAACAATGATGAGTCCAGCTACAGGCAGGAGGTGGAACATCTGGAGAGCTGGTGCAAAGAGAATAATCTTCACATGAATGTGAAGAAGACAAAGGAGATGATTGTGGACTTCAGAAGGAACAAACACACCCACGCCCCACTGAACATAAGAGGATCTGCAGTGGAAGTGGTCTCCAGCTACAAGTACTTGGGTGTACACATGAATGATAACCTCAGCTGGAGCAACAACACCACCAGCCTGATCAAGAAAGGTCATCAGAGACTCTACTTCCTCAGACGGCTGAGACGAGCTGGTCTGAGCAGCTCAGTCCTCACCTCCTTCTACAGGTGTGCAGTGGAGAGCATCCTGTGCTCCAGCATCAACGTGTGGCATGGAGGCTGCACAGCTGCAGAAAGAAAAGCTCTACAGAGAGTGGTGAAGGCTGCACAGAAGTCTGTTGGAGTCAGTCTCCCCACCATCACAGACATCTACACCTCCAGATGCAGGAAGAGGGCCACCTGCATCATGAAGGACCCCACTCACCCAGCACACACACTTTTTGCCCCACTCCCCTCAGGAAGGAGGTTGAGGAGCATTAAGTGTAGAACCACTAGACTGAGGAACAGCTTCTACCCTGAGGCTGTTAGACTCATGAATATCTAACCAGAATAATCACTGTGAAATATCACATCATGTTGCTGCTGATCTGTTTCATGTTGCTGTGTTCATTCGTGCTCATCTGCTCATACAGACTCATGTTCGTGCTGCTGTTTGGAGTAATATTTTCTATGATATTAGTGCTTAGTGTATTTTTAGTTGACGTTTTTCTTAGTTCATATCTTAGATGCTATTACTGTTTTTCTTTTACATTGTTGGATGTAACTGGGACCCTGTGTACATAATCTCGTTTCATCACATGTACCACATGTGGTGCGAATGACAATAAAGATTCTCTGACTCTCTGACTCTGAAAGCTTTAAAAAGATTTAGGGCTTCACTTTCTGTGCAGGAACATCATCATGGTCACAATGTGCTGGGAATAAAAAGAATAGTGCTGTAAGATTAAGATTTGAGCCTGGGTCTGATATTTGTTACAACCAGCCCTGCTGACAAGCGCTGCAGATGTTCGGCCACAGCTCAAGTGGTTCCTACTTCTTGGTGGAGGACAGTCTTGAGCGTCTGTGTTTGAGTGTGTTGCTGCAAAGCAAATGGTCGTCTGGCAAACCCTGCAGGGTAATTACTGTTAATTACTCTGTAAAACTAAGAGCACTGCTGAGAGGCAAACAGAGCGAGTGGGCGATCCTCGGCTCCACTTCACGAGAGTTCGTCCTCGCCGCTGAGCTGACGCCACGTGCTGACCCAGAATCCCTTCGACATAGGCGTACCGAGGTCAGGAAGAAAAACAAAGAGAAACATGTATGGTAAATCTGCCTACACCTGACTTTTACCATACAATATCAGACCCATTCACATCCTCCGTGCCTTCGTTCTTCACTGTAAGAGCTGTTGATGAGTCACGATGAGGGTTGGAGTGATTCAACAGGGATTATTGAGAGAGATGAGGGTGAAGTAGGAGGAATGAAGACAAAGAGGAAGAAAATAAAAAGGACAAAGAAGGCTGGTTGTTACATCCCACTACTACTCTGACTTCAGAGAAGGGACTGGATAAATACTATTTATTGCCCGTTGCCAAAGACGAAGGCGGCGTGATCATGATTTTGCCAATGCTTGTGCATGTTTGTCCGCCATGTTACAAAAATATCTCTTGAACCAGTGGATGGATTCGCATAAAACTCTCAGGATAGTGATCATTGGATGAGTTAACTTTTGGAGACGTTCCCATTCAAGATAGCAAAAAAATAAAAAAAGCCCACATCTCAGCCAATTTTACAGATATAGAGCTCCAATTTGGATTGGTAAAAGCTGATATTGCCAACTTATATCTAATTACTAACTGATCTTATGTTTTAAAACTTTTCCATTATTTGTGGAATCAATTATCTGTTTGTTCTCAAACAATCTTTTGAACTACTATACTGATTTTATTGAAAGCAACTCTCAGAATGTAATCATCTACAATTGACTAAATTTTTGCATTTTTCCAGTTCAAGATGGCTGCCCCAGCTAATCAACATTGGCCAAGACAAAATGGTTATAAATCCATCTGTTTAAAAAAAGAAAGAAAATGACCTAAAACTAAATTTTCTAGAAGCTGAGACTCATGACTTTGCCATTAGTAAGTGCGGCTCCACTCGGTTCTTCAGGTGATTTGCCACTAACTTTGAGGCTGATCTGTTTCCCCGCTCTGTGGGCGGGATTGTCAATTCAAACTGGGTGGGATCATAACTGGTCTTTTTTTGTACAAGCCACTCCACCCTTTGTGGTCCTTAATCAACCTGATGTGAGCTCAAACCCAGGAACAGCTGCAGCGAAAGCTGCTGAGTCCAACAGTGGAGATATTCTGTTTTTAAATCCATTTGGAGATCAGAACAGAAAAATGAGAAGAACAGAGGAAAGTCAAAGCACAGGAAATTTCTGCCATCATGGTAGGACCTTGTTTTTTTAAAAAAAAGCACATGGCTTGTGTACTGTATGTGGCTGTGGTGGTTTCAATAGTTGGAGCAGTGTTCTTGTACCTGTTTCTGGGTTTGATCCCCACTTGAATCTTCTATTTGATCTGGTGATGATATATTATATCATCATTTTTTACTTTACTATTTTAGAGTTAATTCATAGAACTTTTTTCTCCCATTTAACTTTGTAAATCTGGAATAGTATTTCAGAATTATTACTTTAAATTAAATTAGAAATTCAATTCAGAAAGCTGCATGCCTGTTGACTGCGGGGTGGGAGGTCTCCATTTCTCTAATTCATGAGACCGAGACACATTTTTCACAAGACACAACCTCGACCAGCAGTTTGTAGACATACAGAGACAAACAACAACAATAAATTAAATATTAAGCAACACATATCTGCTTTTTTCACCAAAAATGTAACGTATTTTGTAAAAAAAATTCTAGAAATCCAGGTACTGAAGACTAATATTTTTGCAGGAGCCACCACTGCAATTGTGTCTGTCTGTTAGCAAATTATCTCATGAACTATTGGGGGGAGGGGGATTTTAAATGAACTAAAAAAATATACATATATATATATTATTGGATGGACATCTACAACAGATTAGTATTTGGATTCAGCGTTTTTGAGATGATTTTCACAGATAATCTACCTTTGCCAACAGAAAATGCTTATAACCTACTTAAAATGACAGATGATGAGGTAAAGTTTATGTGGTAGTAGTGGAGAGTCATCCTCAACTCGTACTCTTAACACATCTCGCAAGATGTGCTGTAGCCGACAGCTGTGGCAGCCATATTGAATTAAAACTCATGAAAGGAAGTGGGTGGTCTGCACTTTTTTAATTTAGATATTTATTTCTGTTACTTATGCACAAATGATGCAGCTTTTACACACTTCAACAATTTAAATATTTGTGCATACAACCATAAATATATTAAATAACAGTCTGAACACTTTATCAGGACTCTGGGAAATAAAACAGCTTCAAATAACTGAGAAAAGCTGATCTTAAAGGCTCAAGCCTCCACATTTAGAGTTAAATAAGACTAGAGGGTGCATTGGTCACATGACGTTGTGACTCACTGGAGGGACGAGAGACATAACCAGAGAGGGCAAGCATCTGGACATAGCATTGTTGTAGATATTGGCAAAATAAAAAGCCAACAGTTAGGGCTGGTTATGTAAATATTGTAAAAATTATTACTGATAATATTAGAATGTATAAGCCATCTAATGTATATAAAATGTCAAAATGCCACAAAGCTGTGTGCTATGGTTGTATCAACCAAAGAGTAAACAAAAAAATGTACCTAATTCCACAAGTAAGTAGATTTGATCTTATTTACCTCAATGCGAATGTGATCCAACCATAGTTGAAGCTAACAATATAATCATTTAAAGTTGAAATTTGCCTATAAAGCTGATATAATCACTGTTAGTTATTGAACTGGCTAGTAGATATTAGCTTCTGTGGCATATGTCGTTATACAGAGTGTTGGGCTGTGCAAAATAATATTATATATTTGACTGATTTTTGTTTGTTTGTTTGTTTCCATTACACAAGCCTGACCTATTGAGAAGATGTTAGCCAGTATCAGTAGAAACAAGGTTTCATTCTTCAATAACTGGGTATGCAGTGAAAATTTAAGTGTCGACTACATAACAGTGCAATAAATATGCTATTTCAAAACTGTTATGCAATACCCTTTATATGTAATTTCTGAGTTGTGTGTTATTGACTGACTTCGGATAGATCACCATTACTTATAAACAATATGTTTTCCTTACATATCATCTACAAAGTAGCTGTTTTAAATGTTTGTTGAATCAAATTAACATATTATTCATTCTAATAATGTATTGTACTAATAATTGGTGACACAGATCCAGTTGGGCTTGCTGTGAATCAAATAGTTGCCTTGTTGCTCTCTTCAGACGTCATCTTTGCTCCTCCGTGATGTCACAGATGCGAGCAGTAGACGTTATGGAGAGTGCACTCTCTAGTTTTCTTAACTCTGTCTCCACACACTGCCAAGACTGCCTGATATAACAAGGAAAAAAATGAAGGAGTGAAACAATAAAAAAAGAGGAGCAAAGTGAGGATAATGACTTTGAGCCACAAAGAAAGACATGTAGTAGCCCTCTTTAATAAAGAACTAAATAATAAATAAATAAAAGAAAAGAGAA
>JBBPBX010065022.1:9849-20076 GCA_038048925.1 Garcialebias charrua | reverse complement strand
TCTTCTTCTTCTTTTGGTTTTTAATGGCGGCTGGCAACCAACTTAAGGTGCATTTACCGCCACCTACCAGACTGGAGTGTGGTTATCAGTAATGTCAGAGGGAATTTGACACATCACAACGATGTGTATGGCGTGCAAATTCACACCCTAACCTATTTCTCAACTACATGTTTGCATGTTGAAGCATGCACCGGCATATAGATACTTAGATAGTATTACATTAAATGCGATTTATTAAGCCTGTGTTATTTAAATACTTAAACAAGTGGTTTTTTACATAGCTCGATTTATTTTCTAATAGACTGATCATAGATAGTCCAATATTCTTTTTGTTTAGTGATGATTCCAAAAGCTGACGTTCTTCTAAATATTTATCACAATGTAACAAAACGTGCTCCACAGTTTCCATCTGAGGGCAGTGGTCGCAGGCCCCATTTTCATGCTTTCCTATTTTTAAAAGAGAACTATTAAGCCCAGAATGTCCTATTCTAAGTCTTGACTCGGAGGCCTCCACCCCCTCCAACCGCCCATCATTAAACAGGGGTGGAGGCCTCCGAGTTCAACTGTCCCCCTCCTCCAATGCTGTGATTGCTGGTATCACTCAGCCCTCTGTGAATAGCAAACAACCATCAGGGTGCTAACGATCCATTGTTAGGCTGATGGTCCTCCTTGATCATGTGAGCAGCTGGTTTCAGGCTGTCATCAGCCAACTGGTTGTGTAACACTGTGAGAGGGTGCTATTTATAAGACTGAGCTGAACCCAGCACCTCAGACTGAGGAAGTCTTTCGGACGAAAGACGAAACGTTTCTACAATTTTTTGCTTTGTTTTGTTTTTTTGTTTTTTGAATGTCCAGAGGACCAGACTTAGCTTTTTTAGAATAGGTGTAATATGTTCAAATTTACGAGTTTTCAATAAAATCCTGGCTGCACTGTTTTGGATGTATCTAAGCTTCTGAAGGTTTTTGCCAGGGATTCCAGTAGGGAGTTGCAGTAGTTGAGGTATCAGATTACAACTTTCAAAAACGTATAATGCAGCTTTAGGACTGATTCCCAGACGATTTTTACACTTGATGGGAACAGAGGAGCCTCATCCGGGAATTAGACTAACAAAGACCTTAAGAAACCCCTAGTGTTTCCCCAGTTGTTTCTGTACTGAATGTTTTTTTTATTTTATCATGTCCTGGATGACTGAGAATTTCACCAGCATGTACGGTATATATAAAACTTTTATTATTATTACCTTGATGCATGCTCAATAATCCAGGTAGAAAAATCTAAAAATGCTAAGTCTGGTCCTCTTTCGGACGAAAGACGAAACGTTTCTACAATTTTTTGGCTTTGCTTTGTTTTGTTTTTTGAATGTCCAGAGGACCAGACATAGCTTTTTTAGATTGTATTATTATTATTATTAATCATTTTCATTTTAAATATACGTTCTTGCAAATGTTATTTCTTAAATTTAAAAATATAATAAATGACGATTTTTACGTGGTGCTCCGTGATGATGAGTGCTATTTTTAGAACATACCCAGCGGTAGAATCAAGAGGACCCTGCGGGCGTCCAGGTGCCCACGGGCACCGTGTTGGTGACCCCTGACTTTTTGTTCATTTACCCTTTATTTATCCAGGTAGTCTCATTGAGCCACGATAACTCATTTTCAAGAGAGACCTGTTTTAGGGAGCAGATGGTGGGGGTTAAGGGCCTTGCTCAGGGGCCCAGGGTGGGGCGAATGAGGGTGGAGGCAGGTGTGGGTGTTTCACCTTTTTCCACCCACATTTTGATGTTGTTGGTACCGGGGCTTGAACCGTCAATCTTCAGATCACAGGCCCACTGTCTCCAACCTCTGCGCCACCACTCCCACCACTTAAGGTTTGTAAGTTATCAGACACATACCAGTCATGACAGTCATCAGTCCAGATGTCCAGATCATATTGTCTCCACACCTGAAGGAAGAGTTCATCAAATTAATAAAAACAGACAATTGTTTCTTACTTAATCTATGATTTTTACAGACGTAAAATGTTTGCCGTTTGTTTTTTACAATTAAGCATTAGCCTATCAGTATCTGTTATGACCTCCGTGACCAGGGGCGTAGATCCCGGGGGGGTCGGTGGGGTCCGGACCCACCAATCTTGGAAAGTGTAGATTTGTCCCCCCCAGTAATTCAATAAAGGAAGCTGTGTATTTAAACAATATAAATATAAAGGCAAAAAGAGAGAGAAATCCGCCATTAATCGAAGAAAAAAAAGGAAATTTTGCCTCCCCACTTCCCTGTTGGCAAATGGTTTAGTCCAATGTGTGTGTAAAAAACAACAACTCAGCAGCGTGAGTTGAACAGAGCGGGGGGGAGGCGGAAGCCAAGCAGAGGCAGCGTTTTAAAAGGAAATTAAGAAAATTTTACAAATGACCGACGCCAAGAAAACTGTTCGACCCAAGTCCTTCAAAGTGTGGGAGCTCTTGACGCTTTACAAAGATAAAAACTGCAACATGCAGCTTTGAAAAGTGACGACACGAACGGGAGAACCACGCTGATGAAACGTAAACATGACGGAGTCATAAACTAACTTCACCATGGTGTGGATGAAGGAACAGCAGCAGGTAAGTGAGAAAACGTAATGTCTGTGTCTCTGGCAGCTGCTGCTTGTTTCTTAGCTGGGACAGTGATGGAGAATGTGTGTGTGTTTTTACTTTTTATTTAATGGTACAAGCAGTGTTTAAATGTGATTTATAAATAAATCGAACACAAAGATGGTAATAATTTAATGATTTAGCTTCAACTATTAATTTTCTGGCAAAGTCAATTGCAGTAATTTATTTCACCTACTCAAGTGTGTGTAATTAGTTTTTTTGTGTGTGTGTGTGTGTGTGTGTGTGCGTGTGTGTTTAATTGCTCTTTGGGCTACTTAGGGGCCGTTTACATGGCGCGTATTTTGAGTGAAACCTCTCCTTTCTCTCTGCGGTTCTACTGATCATTTACACAACACCACTGGCCCCCCTATTTGAATCAGAAGGTTTCTGAACAGAGTGGAGTTTTTTGCTGACCCCCTGTTGATAACATAAACATCTCCCGCTGAGCTTTTGTTTGACCTACATGCGCGCAGCACACACGCGCGGACAGCCGGCATTTCAATCAACAATAATGGTGGCGGAGACACACCACTTTCTGAACTACAACTGATAATATATATTTTGAGTCTCATATTTAATCAATCTACACCTGAATCTAGGTGCATCTGCATTGGAAGAGACACAGTCTGATCCAGTTCTAATGTTGTCGTTTATTGAACGAGGCAGGTGGACATTTCACGTGTCACGCTGAACAATAACATATCTGCTAAATAATAACAGTTTAACAATAATAAACAGTATTTATGTTAGCGTGGGAGATATATAAAGTTATCTGAGCTAAATGAAGGTGTCTGGACTCGTTACGTCATTTAAACAATGCATAACATGTTGCGTGTTATTAAAGATGAAAATGAAGACACCAGGTTTATTTTTTATTTATCCAACACCACAAACTGTATGTCACAAACACTGATAATTAAACTGAACACTATTAAAAACAAGAAAGTTCATACTCAATAAAGTACTATTAAACTACTAAAAACATGTTAACTACTACATTAATGAACTGGACTCTGCTGTGTTTTCATCCTGGTCCCATCCGAACTGGTCTGCTTGGTAGAAGGACAGCTTCTCGACCTCGCAGAAAAAATAAAAAAATAAAAACTCAGTTGGTTGGTAAACACAAGCAAACCTTATTAAGAACGTTGTTTACCTGCTGTAAATCAGCTGTTTATCACGGACTAAAGTCCGACATCGTTGAATCGGTTCTGATCCACTCAGCATCTGGTGTGGAACTTTTTAGATGAAGCCGGTCCCGCTTGGCGTCAAATCTATCGACACCTATCCAAATTCCAGCTTTAACTTGTTAAGTTGTTGTTAGCTGAACTTTTAGCACAAAAGAAAGCAGCAGTACCAGCAGACCTAGGCAGTAAATGGACTGTACTTATATAGCACCTTTCTATCTAATTAAGATACTCAAAGTGCTTTACGCTACAATCTGTCATTTACCCATTCATACAGCACTCTACTAGATCTCTACAAAGCTAATTGAACAAATCATTCTAAAGAGACTAATCAGAGCTTTAGCTCACATTCATACACCAACGGGGCACACATTGGAGGCGATGAGGGGTTCAGTGTCTTGCCCATGCACACTTAGGCATGTGACTGCTGGTGGATTCCAACCCCCAACTCTTGCATTGGAGGACGACTGCTCTAACCACTCAGCCACAGCTGCCCCATCCAGGTTAATCCAGGTTACAACAATCCACACCTTTAATTTGTACAAAGTAGCTACAAATTGTGCAGGTATAAAGCATACATTTGTATATATTTTTGTGTACATTTCTTTTTTAAGCTATTTGACAAACTTTTTATTTTTAAATTATTCAATATTTTACTAACAGAATACTGTAGTCAAGTAGCAACCTGTTTTTTGTGCAATTTGATATGTCAGTCAAATTTTGGAATAAAGAGGTGGTAATTAAAACTTTTTCTTTCTTTCTTTCCTTTTTTTTTTGCCGATTCATCAATGAATTGAAAAAATAATCGGCCGATTAATCGATTATTGAAATAATCGTTAGTTGCAGCCCTAGTTAAGTCATATTGATGGCGCATTATATCAAGTAAATCTAAACTAGCTATGAAGCTAGTTTTGATTTACTTGATATAACGTGACTATCTTCATGGCTAATTTGGTGTAACACAGCAATTTGTCAGATTTTGCATTTTAGTTGAAGTAAAGTAGCAAATATCTCGATATTATTTAGCTACCTAAGAGTTTGAAACATGGGGGGAAAGGGGGATGGGGGGGAAGCACTTGCAACGAAGGACAAAGGCGAGACAGAGCAGAGCAGCTGACGGTAGATACAGAAAAGAAAGAACCTGCCTTTATCAGAGTCAGAGAGTCAGAGTCAGAGAGTCTTTATTGTCATTTGCACCGCATGTGGTACATGAGATGAAAACGAGATTATGTACACGAGGTCCCAGTTACATCCAACAACAAATGAAAGAGAAAAACAGTAATAACATCTAGAACTAACTAAGAAAAACATCAACTAGTAATACACTAAGCCTAATATAGTGGGAATAAACAGCAGCACGAACATGAGTTTGTATGAGCAGATGGTCACAGATGAACACAGATGAACACAGCAACAAGAAAACATATCAGCATCAGCATGATGTGATATTTTGCAGTGTTTATTTTAATTTTATTTTTATTTATTCATGAGTCTAACAGCCTCAGGGTAGAAGCTGTTCCTCAGTCTAGTGGTTCTACACTTGATGCTCCTCAACCTCCGTCCTGAGGGGAGTGGGGCAAAGAGTGAGTGTGCTGGATGAGTGAGGTCTTTCATGATACAGGTGGCTCTTTTCCTGCATCTAGAGGTGTAAATGTCTGTGATGGTGGGGAGACTGACTCCAACAGACTTCTGTGCAGCCTTCACCACTCTCTGCAGAGCTTTCCTCTCTTCAACTGTGCAGCCTCCATGCCACACGTTGATGCTGGAGCACAGGATGCTCTCCACTGCACACCTGTAGAAGGAGGTGAGAACTGGGCTGCTCAGACCAGCTCGTCTCAGCCGTCTGAGGAAGTAGAGTCTCTGATGACCTTTCTTGATCAGGCTGGTGGTGTTGTTGCTCCAGCTGAGGTTATCATTCATGTGTACACCCAAGTATTTGTAGCTGGAGACCACTTCCACTGCAGACCCACCTATTATCAGTGGGGCATGGGTGTGTTTGTTCCTTCTGAAGTCCACAATCATCTCCTTTGTCTTCTTCACATTCATGTGAAGATTATTCTCTTTGCACCAGCTCTCCAGGTGTTCCACCTCCTGTCTTTATCTCCTTCTATCACCTCCTTTATCTAACAACTTAAACTTAAAGCCTTTTAAAATAACAAAATTGTAGGGACTGTGCCCTGATGCATGCTCAATAATCCAGGTAGAAAAATCTAAAAATGCTAAATCTGGTCCTCTGGACATCCAAAAAATAAAACAAAACAAAGCAAAAAAATGTAGAAACGTTTCGGATGAAAGACGAAACGTTTCTACTTTTTTTTGTTGCTTTTTTTTGTTTTATTTTTTGAATGTCCAGAGGACCAGACTTAGCTTTTTTAGATGTAGGGACTGTGGTTTTGTTCAATGATGTTTAGTCCCATCTTGTGTTATGCCTTTGTGTTGTGTCCTTCTTCTCAGTTTCTGTATTCTACAGTGTTTGTTTTCATAGTGTGTGCCTCCATCTGGTGTTGTGTCTCTGTTCATGCACTCCCTGGTTTCCAGGGGCCTCATGTATCAACCATGCGTGCGCACAAAAACATTGCGCACGTCACTTTCCACGCAAAGTGGCGTATGTATCAACTCTGATATGAACGGGAATACCTGCGCATCCACGTACAAATCCACGGCTGCTCCCCTGCTTGCGTACGCACGTTTCTGTGGTTATATTTCCTTTGGCGACACTTACAGGTGATTCAGAGAAACTGTGTCCATGATATGAATATAATCATAAATCCCACCAAACACACATGATCAACAATTATTACATCCACATGGACGCAATTAGATGAGTGGATATAAAAGCATGCGCCAAATAGTGGCAACGATATTGACAACAATGAGATGTGATTTCTTTAAATAAGAAGTTAACCAAGCTGTACCAACACGCCTACGTTTAGGTCAGTGTGTAGCGCGGTTGCCTTTAGTTCCAAAGGTCATGAGTTCGAATCTCGCATGGTACAACGTTTCTCTTTTTTTTTTCGTTCCAGATTTAAATACACATGAAAACTATTTACAAAACAAGAAATCGTCTGCTTCCTTTCATTTCATGTATTGTTCTATTTCTTGTTGTTTTATTAAATAGTTTTCCTGTGTTCTTTAAATCTGGAATGAAAAAAAAAAACGTTGTACCAAGGGGGAGTCGATCTCACGACCTTTGGGACGAAGGGCGGGCGCGCTCACCACTAACCTATACAGGCATGTTAGAGCAGATGGGTCAACTTCTTGTTTAAAAGTGGATGGTATGTTTTGCGCTAGGCGTGCCGAATAAAACCTTTTTCCGTGCTTCTCTGCCTCACTCAGAAGTGATTCCTGTTCACAGTCCGTGAAGTTCCTCTTTTTTCCACGTTCCGACATGATTTGCAATGGAGCAGAGACGACATTCCTGTCGTGCATGGCATATTTGAATGACTTTGCATATTCATACGGAGGCGTGTCAAAGGCGGAGTCGGCCACTCTCTCATGTGCGCTGAATTCCACGTTGATTGTGTTGTACATAAGGAATGTGCGTGGATCCCGGTGTACGCACAGTTTGATAATTCTGGATTTTTTTGTGCGTGGACACTTTTCTGGATTTGTCCGTACGTGACTTTTCAGTAAGAAATCTACGCAAGTCTTTGTACATGAGGCCCCTGGTCTGTCATTTCCTCTTATGCGTTTCACGTGTGTCCTCACAGGTGTTGTCTCGTTAGTCATGGTATAGAAGTCTGTGTCTCTGTGTTAGTCCTTGTCCTGGCATAGTCTCCTGTCACCTCTGTTTCCTGAGCTCCTTGTGATTACCTGTACTTGTAAGTTGCTGCCCTGTCAGCTATTTTATGTTCTTTAAATTAAATATTGTTACTTACCTGCTGAGTTGTCGTGCTGTCTGCATACTTGGGTCTAAACCACATCAAAAACGTGATAAAAATAAAATATTAATATTTTTCTAGAAAAGCCTTGGTTCTTTAGAGTATTAAGTTTAAGTTATGAAACCACCTACTTCCAGGTTATATTGTTATATCTCTTTATAAACAGCTTCCAGAATCCAAAAAAGCTAAGTCTGTTCCTCTGGACATTCAAAAAACAAAACAAAACAAAGCAAAAAAAACTGTAGAAATGTTTCGTCTTTCGTCCGAAAGACTTCCTCAGTCTAAGAAGCTGTGTGTCCAGCTCAGTCTTATAATAGCACCCTCCCACAGTGGATCAACCAGTTGGCTGATGACAGCCAAAACCAGCTGCTCACATGATCAAGGAGGACCATCAGCCTGATGATGGATCGTTAGCACCCTGATGGTTGTTTGCTATTCACAGAGGGCTGAGTGATACTAGCAATAACAGCATGTCTACATGTCTTTGCGTGAGTGCAGCTACAGTGTGCGCTCTCAGGACATGATCACCTGCAGTGTTCCGTCAATGAGGACTGAACTTGGAAAAAGGGCTTTCTCCTACTCTGCTCCTGCTTCCTGGAATATCTTACAAAAAGATTTGAAGCTCTCGGCCCTGACCTCTCTAAATGGTTTTAAGAATCTTTTGGAATCCTGGCAAAAACCATTGCAGATATGTTCTTGTTTTTGATTTTGTACATCTACCTTGTGGTGTTTTGCTAGTTTTGATACTTTGCATTTCACTTTCTATTTCTCTCCTATGTTTTTTTTCTTTTTTTGTTGTTTGTTGTTTAAGGAAATTCTACCATTGCTGTTCATCATTCTTTAGTTTGTAGCAGGTCGCTTTTGTAAATGAGCCCTCGAGGCTCAATGAGATTTACCTGACTAAATAAAGGTTGAATGAATGAATGAATTGTAAGGGGGACAGTTGAACCCGGAGGCCTCCACCTCTGTTTAATGATGGACGGTTTCTTTTCACAAAGATGGCCTCCTTTACTCCTCTCTCAAACCATTGTTCCTCTCTATCAAGGATGTGAACATCTTCATCCCTGAAAGAGTGACCGCTGGCCTGGAGATGAGTGTAGACTGCAGAGTCCTGACCTGATGATGTTGATCTTCTGTGCTGGGCCATCCTTTTGGCCAGTGGCTGTTTAGTTTCCCCGATATAAGACTGATCACAGCCCTCCTGACACTGAACAGCATACACAATATTACTCTGTTTGTGCCGGGGGACTGGATCTTTGGGATGAACCAGTCTTTGCCGTAATGTATTTTGGGGTTTAAAAGCCACTGGGACGTTGTGTTTAGAAAATAAACGTCTCAATGTCTCTGAAACTCCCGCAACATACGGAATGACCACTGGTCTGGGTCTGGGTTCCTTCTTTTCACCTGATGGCTGGCTGGAGTCCTGTTTGGGTTTCTTCTCTGCTTTCAGGAAGGCCCAGTTAGGATATCCACATTTCTCTAGAGCCTGTTTTGTGTGTGATTTCTCCTTCTGTCTGGCTCCTGAGTTAGTGGGGACGCTGTCTGCTCTGTGATACAGAGTCCTGATGACTCCTAACTTGTGCTCCAGAGGGTGATGGGAGTCAAACTGTAAATACTGGTCTGTGTGGGTGGGTTTGCGGTACACCTCAGTTTGCAAATTTCCTCTATCAGAAACTGAGACCTCACAGTCCAAGAAAGCCAACCTGCCATTTTTTACATCTTCTCGTGTGAACTTGATATATTTATCCACAGAGTTGATGTGATCAGTGAAATGTTGGACTTCCTGAGATTTAATTTTAACCCAGGTGTCGTCAACATACCTGAACCAATGACTTGGTGGTCTCCCTGAAAAGGATGTCAAAGCTCTCTTTTCTACCTCCTCCATGTACAGGTTGGCAACAATAGGAGAAACTGGAGACCCCATAGCACACCCATGTTTCTGCCTATAATATTGCTCCCCATATGTGAAGTAGGTTGACTGCAGGCACAGTTTCAAGAGTTGACACAGTTGTTCTGTGGAAAGTGTGGTCCTGTTGCTCAGAGTGGTGTCTGATTTTAACCTTAAAGTCAGAGTCAGAGTCAGAGAGAATTTATTGTCATTTGCACCGCATGTAGTACATGTGTTGAAAACGAGATTATGTACACAGGGTCCCAGTTACATCCAACAACAAATGCAAGACCACAACAGACCACCTCTACTGCTTCATCAACAGGAATGCACGTAGAGAGTGATGTGACATCAAAAGAGACCATTGTTTCATCAGTCTCCATGATGACATCCCTCACCTTAGCCACAAAGTCCATGGTGTTCTGTATGTGGTGTTCTGAGCTGTCAACTAAAGGGACGAGTACAGATGCCAGATATTTGGAAACATTGTAAGTGACCAAGTTAATCATGCTAACAATTGGTCTTAAAGGTACACCTTGTTTGTGGATTTTGGGTAAACCATACAGATTTGACATCCTTTTCAGGGAGACCACCAAGTCATTAGTTCAGGTATTTACTTATATACATACATATATATACATACA
>JBBPBX010065021.1:0-20077 GCA_038048925.1 Garcialebias charrua | reverse complement strand
GTGATTTCATCAGCAACAATTGTTTTTATAATCAGCATGTATAGGGGATCCCTCGATCGACGCAGAGGAGGCGACCCTTGGATGAAGGTTGAAGACCAACGTTGAAGTAGCAGGTCCCCACATCGAAGGTTGAAGTATTCCGGGAAAATAGCTCACCGTTTCAAGGACAGCAGGGATACATGCAGTCTGTGGCAGGGAATACAGACCATCACAAACTACAAACCATCCCCCCAGACCTGTGACTGCTCAGCCTCTGCGCTGAATGAACTGAATGAGTTCTTTGCTCGGTTTGAGGCAAGTAACAGCACACCAGCACATAAACTCCCCCCCTCTCCTGATGGCCAGGTGCTGACGCTGTCCTCAGACAGCGTAAGGCGATCATTCATCAAGATTAACGCCCGGAAGGCCTCTGGTCCTGACAACATACCTGGTCGTGTGCTGAAGGACTGTGCAAGGGAACTCGCAGCGGTCTTCACGGACATCTTTAACATCTCACTGAGCCAGGCCATCGTCCCCACCTGTTTCAAAGCCACCACCATCATCCCTGTCCCAAAGAAGGCAACGCCCGCATGCCTCAATGACTATCGCCCAGTAGCACTCACCCCCATCCTGATGAAGTGCTTTGAACGGCTAGTCATGAAAAGCATCACATCTGTCCTCCCTGCCTCCCTGGATCCCTTCCAATTTGCATACCGACCTAATCGCTCAACCGACGATGCCATCTCCTCTGCCCTTCACACAGCTCTCACACATCTGGACACGAAGGACTCCTATGTTAGAATGCTGTTCATCGACTTCAGCTCGGCATTCAACACCATCATCCCCCAACAGCTCATCCTTAAACTGGACAGTCTGGGGCTGAACACCTCAATGTGTAACTGGCTGCTAGACTTCCTGACCGGGAGACCACAGACAGTGCGGATCGGGAGTAACACATCTAGCACCATCACATTGAACACAGGGGCCCCACAAGGATGTGTGCTGAGCCCCCTTCTATTCACCCTGCTAACACACGACTGCACACCATCATACAGCTCCAACCACTTCATCAAGTTTGCGGACGACACAACAGTGGTGGGTCTCATCAGCAACAACGATGAGACGGACTACAGGAACGAGGTGAGCCGCCTGGCCTTGTGGTGCGGACACAACAATCTCACTCTCAACGTGGAGAAGACAAAGGAGATTGTTGTGGACTTCAGGAAGAGGGATGCCCAACATGCCCCTCTGACCATCAACAGCACCGCAGTGGAGAGAGTAGACAGCACCAAGTTCCTGGGAGTGCACGTCTCAGAGGACCTGTCCTGGAGCAGGAACACTGCATCACTGGCAAAGAAGGCTCACCAGCGTCTCTACTTTCTCCGCAAGCTGAAAAGGGCTGGAGCTTCAACCCCCATCATGAGCACCTTCTACAGAGGTGCCATAGAAAGTGTCCTGACCAGCTGCATCACTGTGTGGTTTGGTGCATGTACTGCATCCAGCCGCAAGAGCCTCCAGCGCATTGTGAGAGCAGCTGAGAAGATCGTGGGCACCTCCTTTCCCTCACTGCAGGACTTACACAGCAAACGCCTCACTCGGAAAGCCCACTGCATGGCAGGTGATCCCACACACCCACTACACAGCTGCTTCAGACTGCTGCCATCAGGGAGGAGACTGAGGAGTCTCCAGGCTCGAACCAGCAGACTGAGAGACAGCTCTGTTCATCAGGCAGTCAGAATGCTAAACACTCTGCCTGCTCTGCCTCCCCTCCCATTTGAACTGCCTTAACACAAAAAACTTTCTCACACATTACCACTCAACACAAAGTTTTTAACACTGGACTCTGTGTCATCAAACGGGTTATTCACTAAACTCTCGGTCATGTGCTCATTCAGTTTGCACTACTTCTCATACTTGCACTGATGTTTGTATTGCATCGCTGCCTATAGTCATGGTACTGTTTACATTCTCTGTTTACATTTATTAATACTGTTTACTTTTATTACTACTGCTTATATTTAATTGCTACTGTTTACATTTACACTACTCTAATATCTGCACCGCTGCTGATACATATACAGTGTGCTCTGACCGGTCTTGTTTAGGATGCCCAATGTGCCTTACTGCATATGCCACTTTTTGCCTCTATAACAACATCAACTACTACCTCATACATATACTGTGTACATTAACTCATACGCTGCTTTGCCACTTTGCAAATGTCAATGCTAGAAACCTTTAGTTTATTTTAGTTATACTTTTTATACTCTTTTTTTATACTAGTATGCAAAAACTCAGGACAATATTATGTTCATTAAATGTTTAATGTTTTAGTTTTAGAGTTGGTGTAAATTTTCATACTCTTATACCACTATGCAAAAACTCAGGACAGTGTTAGTTTTACTATTTTATGCTTATGTCTATTATTATATGTTTCAGTGTTTCAATGTTTAGATGTTTACTGTTGCACCGAGGGACTGAGAGAAACGCAATTTCGGTCCTGTGTATGTCCTGTACAGTACATATTGCAGATCTGACAATAAAGTTGACTTTGACTTTGACTTTTGACTTTGAAGGCTGGTTGGTTTCCAGTCCGTGCCACTCTGGTTCTATGTGTCATGCAATTATGTGGTTTTAGGTGGGCTTATGATTGGGATTTTACATTAGCCTCACCTATATGCACCTGGTATGTAAGCTATCATGGTGTAGTGGACCTACCCAGGGTCAAACTAAGGTTTTTGAACTGTCCAGTGATGACCTTTACTGACCTCTCAGTAAAGCAAGACATTTACCACAAAATCATTCCATTAGTTGTAATCTGAGAATATAGTCATCAAAAGAGACTATTTCTATCTTTGATTTTATTCTAATGTGATCAAAAGAATAACTTTTGTCATTTTCATGATATATGTTATATGCTGTTATTCTTTAAATGTGAAACATCAATGTGTCATTTCTGCAAGTGAAAAGGTGTCAAAGTTCAGCTAATATGTCAAACTGTGCTTTTCAGATTTGTTTTAGAAGTGTTAAGACGCTAATCCAAGTGTTTTTCCTCTTGGAGTCTATGAGTCTGTCTTTTCCTAAACATTTCTCTCTGCTGCTAGTTGTGGCCTTGTACTCTGATAACAATAAGTGAACTCCCCGACCGGTCCTGTTGGACCAATGGGGAAAAAACAAGTCGCTCTCCTCTCAGAGCCGGTACTAAGTTCTAAGCTGTTGCTGAACGCTTCAGAGTTTGGAAGGAACGAGAAGGTTCCGGAGTTTCTGGGAGCTTCAAAGACATGAAGACGTCCCAAAGAGCTGAATGAATGCCTGTCACCCGCCAAGGACAGTCATGCAGCTAAGGATTGTATAACATGCTGTTATGAATCCACTTCGAACGAGCGTAAGCTCAAAACTTTGTTTATTCCTTCCTGGAATAAGCTTATCTTGAAGTCAGAGGCCAGCAGCTGACATATTTTCTGATGACCAAGCGAAACCCAGGAGACGTTGGAAACGTAAACGAATGACCAGTTCAGACGAACTGGGCCTGAAGGACTGTGCATCTTACAGGCTGGTGTCATCTCTTTATCAGACTCGTCGTCGAAAGGTAAAGAGCTGTTTACAAAACGTACCTGGATTTTAGCAGAAATCTGATGAGAAGTGTCACTTTGGTAACATGCTCAAGACAATTTCCTTTAACCCATCTCTCCATCTGTCCTCCTATTCTCTCCTTTCCCTCAAATTCTAAGCTGGAAACTATTTTAAGCTAAAGAGCCCACAGACTAAATATGTTAACATCCAGTATTGAAGTCTGTTGTGTTGAATTTAAGTGTGCTGACGTATTAAATTGAAAGAAAGTGAAATCATATCAATCAAGTGTAATGGTGTTAATTTAGTGATTTATTTTAAATAAATGGTAGTGTCGCCTGGCATACCAACTAAGTTAACGTGTCCATTGTCACTCTATAGCTCTGTTTATTTATCCATCAGAAAGATCACAGAAATATTGGGTAAACTGAAAAAGAAAAGAATCCGTGAAATTACTATTCAATCTGAATAAGTAAATTAATTAAGGTAAAGAGGTCAGTATTAATACTGACCCCTGTTAAAATCCTTTAGTTACATCTGGGTGGCACTATATGTGTTTAAAGACACAATATATGGTCTCCCTCATGTTTCCTACAATGGTTTAGATCAGCTATGACTACCAATTAAGGGGTGGATCATTCATCAAAAGTTAAATATAGGGATCTACGTCTATAAAAGGTTCAGGAGGGCTTCTGTAACGAAGGCCTCTTCTTCCAAACTATTCCTCCATTCATAATTTAAGTTAAATTAACTAAGATAGAAAAGAAAATATAGTTTGGTCTAAATGTCTGTTGTCCTTTAAGACGACGACGTAGGATTTGGTGTTCCCTATAAAATTTAGAAGTCTATGGCGAGACTCATCAAAAATGAATAGATGATCTAGAATAGAAACGATCGAATCGGTTCAATATAGAAATTGTGAGACCAGTGTAGTTTATGGTACCTAAAGTAGCTTTAAACTACATTGACCCTTCATTGACTGAGGTTTAACAAAATGAAACTGCATGTTGGCATAGTTAAATCCATTTAAGTCTTTAACTTATCATTAATAAAAACCTCTTTTGGCTGGGAGTGTTCAAAAACAATACCAAGCTTCAACAACAACAAAAGTAGCAATTAAGCAACTAGAAAACAACGTTTCACCGCTTCAACTCACTCCTGTCGTCAGATTCCAACGTGTATCACACAATAAAAACAGGTCTTAGCTTTATAACCGATGTCAATTAAATCCTGCAGATTTAAACGGTTGTTAAGGTTAGTTTTTTGTTGTGGGTTTTTAGACTTAGCGTTTCTAAGTTCTAGTTGGAATGGTTTCTTTTAGCAACTAATATAGTTTAAACTGTTTAGTTTATTTACTATCGTGTGCTTGGACGACCTTAATTTCCCATGAAGTCTGTGAGTTTGCGAGATCTTTGTCGTTTGTGGGGTTATTGAAATCTTTGTCTTTGTCTTGGGCATGACCTAACATCACCCCCCTGAGGTCATGGGGGACCACGAACACAGGTGAGGACGTCCGTCCATGGGCACAAGTTAGGATGCCAATGTGTAGTTTAAGCTGTTTTCGCAGCTGAGAGTAGACAGTACACAGGAACCTGTTAGTTTTCGGCCAACGTTTCTTCTTACGTTTACCTCTTTCTGTGTAATTCAGGTGTGTCACAACTGTCGGCACAGTCGCAGGTGTGTCTGATTGTTCAGACTGCGACGGGTCACTGTTGTTGGTGTGCGAGCGTTTCCCCCCTTCGTCTGATGAGGGGTCCTCGCAATCTGTAAAGACAATGTCTTGTTGACTGTCAACGTCTCGTCGACTGTCATTTTCCGGACTGTCAGCATCATCGGTGTGGGATCCTTGGATCTCTACACCTTGTTCTACCTGAGGTAGGTAGTGTTCAGTGAGTGCTGAATGTGTCAGCTCGCAGAGGAGGTTCCCTTGTTGGGACTCTTCTGTCTCACCTGTATTTGAAGGTTCACTTACCGGGCTTGTGCTCTCGGTTGGGGAGTCATCCGTGCCTTCTGCGGTACCATCTGTTAGACAGACCGTGTCATGACCTTCAGGATCTTGTTGACTGTCAGCATTTTGTTTGCTGTCAACATATTTATTGTCAACATCTGTGGCATCTGTGTCGATGTTATTGTTGTTAACCGTGAGCTCTGAGTTTTTGTGAAAGATAGTGCTGCACATTGCTCCAGGTAGGTCAATGTTGATAGTGTCATTATCAATGATAACGTCACTCATTGTATCAGGTTGGTCAAGCACTGTAACATTCAAATCTACCAACAAACAACTTACTTCCTCTGTCTCTTCCGAGCATAGAGGTGTTGTACCTTTTTTCTGGAGCATTCGTGACTCTTTGCATGTCTCAAACTGTTCTGTTCGAGGCGCGGGAGGTGCAGTTCCGAGGCTCGGGGGTTTCTGTTGGGACCACGCATTGTTACATGAGTTTAGGTCCTCATACTTCAATTCCTTTTGAAGTTCACCCACCGGTAGACCTTGGTTTTCACCCACCTGGTTCGTTCTGAACCATTTTGGGTCTCTTAAAGAGTCAACACCTACCTTTTGTGGTTCATCGCTTGTCTCAGACTTTTCAATCTGAGGTGCTTTAGGAGCGGGGCTCCCTTTAAACCATTGTGAGTCACTGTTCCAGCTGGCACCAACATTTCGTTGTTTGTCAGTTTGAAAATCTTGTTTATTCTTGCTTGCATTATCCAACCTTTCTATCAACCGACGTATGTTCTCCATCACTTCTGAGGTCAGACGGCCATTGATACGACAGTGTTTATTCTCGCTTTCTACAGGAGAGAGAACCTCTTCTATTTTTAGCGACTGGGATACGACCTTTTGACCTGGGCACACCTCAGAGGGTGTTCTGCTTTGCATGTGAGCCTCAAAGACCGTAACAGCACCCTGTTTGATTTCATCCAAAGATGTTACTTCTAATTGACACCAGGTGTACAATGGCAACTTGAATCTAATATCAGAGATTAGATTATTTCTGAAAACAGATTTGAAAAGCGTCTGCTCTTCAAGTCCCGGTTCCATTATGTCGCCTGCATACGCCTTGAAAATCCTGTCAAAGAAATGCAAAGGATGTTCATCTTTTTCCTGCAAGACATTTCGGGCAGCTAAGTAGTCACCACACAATGAGAGAGATTTTCTCTCTGTGCGAGGTGCAGGGGGAGCAGGTCCTCGGCTTCGGGGTCCCTCTTGGTACCCTGTGATGTATGAGTCTACTAGAGGCACATACTGTATGAGCCTTGGACGCGCACCTTCTTGAACTTCCATCTTTGTTTTGATTTTTTGTGAAAATCAATAAGACAGTTCGTATTTTAATGTGTGCAAATAAATCTTCACTTTTAATGTAGCACTGAGTCAATCAAACTAACCAGCTGTGTGGTTTAAGTGTTTCACCGTGTAATAAGTATTTCTATTCATAGGTACCTTCTTTCAGGACTTACCCTTAATGAACCTGTAAAAGTTAAATGCCCTCTTGCAGTGTTAACTTTATATATAACTTATTTTTTAACAACAGTTACTAACTAACACAAGCATGATTTTCGTTTTACTTACTCAAACACTTTTTAAAAGATTTGAAATAAATGCAATATTCACACTAAAATGTTCCCAGGAAGCTGCTCCATCATGCCTTAAAAAGATGTATTGCAGTTTGGCTAAACTGTTTTGCTGTATTTTGACAGTTATCAGGAGTGAAAATAGGATCTCTTGTTTGTTATTTTAAATATTTTTTTATTTAAAATAAACTGGAGTTTTTGTATGCTCAACATAACATTACAGATGTTATTCCAAATAAAAATCAGTGATTTTTATTAATTTGTTGTTATTTGACATCCTCAAATTTGTTCTGCTATCTTTGTTTTGATTTTTGTGAAAATCAAGTCAGCAGATGCTTTTTGTTTGTTATTTTAAACTTTTTATTTAAAATAAACTGGAGTGCACAGAATAACTTTAAAAGATGTTGTTTTAAAATAAATGCAGAGGGTTTAGCATCTATTCTGTGTAAATGTTTCTTGTTCTCATACTTTTAAACCAGCAGATTGCAGGTTTTCAAAGCTGAAATTTACCACAATGTGACTGTAATTACTCATTCTGGCCGCTATAGAGGCGCTGTTGGCTCTAAGGACACGTTGACTACCTTTTAGCATTTAGCCATAGCTTTAAACTAAATCGGTTAAACGTCAACTTTTGGGATGAGTTTTAGCCTGGATGTGACAATCGCCTAAACAAACGTTCATTTAAGAAACGAATGGATTTGTTTAAAATGTTTAGAACAAGTTCTGTGAACTTTTAAATATATTTAAAAAAAAACGATATTTTTCCTTTTTTTTCAAAAAAGGCGTTCAATACAGGATCAACTGGACTTTATTTGTTGCAGAAAATGTTTTGACTTCTGTCCAGAAGTCTTTTTCAATTCTGGCTGGAGTGGAGTGAGCGTGCACTCCAGAGCTGCACCTGTTGACCTTTGTTACTGTACGCCCTTTTAATGGCCTCAGTCACCCAATGTGAGTGGCGTTGTTTTGATAGGGCCTTCCCGGTAGCAGGTGCTGCAAAGCAGACGAACAGTTGGTTTGTTTTTCTCCATTCGGCTGTTTCTGCATGTAGGTGCGTAAAGCCCTCACTGGGCAGAGAGCCTTTAACCTTTCCTGTTCCTAAGTAAGGACAGGAGCAGGTGGGAAGGAGGAGAGATCAAAGTCTAGACTCCTGTGGTTCAAAGTCAAGACCTTGGGAGTGTATGCGGGATTAGGCCTTAGTGTGACCTTTGACCCGTCAGGGACGAATCTGGTACACATTGGATGTACAGACAATGCATGGAGGTCACCCACGCGTTTCGCCGAGCAAAGTGCCAGGAGTAGAGCGGTTTTATAAGATAATAAATCTATCTTAACCTCGCTCAGTGGCTCGAATGGGGGGTCACAGAGAGCCCAGGACCAGGCCAAGATCCCAACCAGGGGTCAGGATCCTGCTGGGTGGTTTAGTCCGAAGCACACCTTTCATAAATCTTATTATGATTGGATGTGCTCCAGGTGTCCTGTGTCCCCAGCCTTCGTGACAGGCTGAAATAGCTGATAGGAAAACTTTAATCGTTGAATAAGAACAACCTTTTTCCAGTAAGTCCTGAAGGAAAGTCAGGAGCTGAGCCAAGTCGCATGCATAAGAAATAATATTTCTTTCTGAGTACCAGGCTTCAAAAATATGCCACTTATGTGCGTATAGAGACTGTGTTGACATAGCACGGGCATTTTGTATGGTTTTTACCACATTTTCCGGCAGGCCTGACGCTATCAACTTGTTCTTTTCTGCCAACAAGCTGAGACTTTTGACAGTTCCTAGCCTAAGTGGCTGGACTGCCCCTTCTGGTGACATAGAGGCTGTGAACCCCTGGGGGTCAACCAGGTTGGGAAGAAGACCTCCTTGCCGATGTGCCCCCAGGCTGCTCTGCTCAAGGGTAATTGAGGGCAGATGTAACCTGTCATCCTTATTAGACAGGATTGGAGCAGAAAGTCTATTTTCCCCTTCCAAGTTTGGAGTCCTGGGACTGGGAGACTGCGAGTTTTGTAAACGAGCAGATCTCCTGACTACAATCCGTTTACTGGAGTGGTCCAGTTTACTGGTCCTTGGCTTTAATGGAGCGTCAGCACCAGGTAAACCGACCGAGGTCTGTGTTTCACCCGTTGGGAGAATTTTGTTTGAAAGCAGAGCTGGATCAGCACAGAGAGAAAGGTCACGTGCTGTCTGATTACTGCTTGCACATTGCATGTCCCTCATTAATAACAAAGGGGCAGTTGCAATGTGAGAACATGGAGATGTTCCTTTTGGTTTGGCAGACTTCAGATTATTTGGTGATAAAGAGCCCAATCCCCTTCGAAAAACAGGAAGAGAGATCTGATTCAACTCTGATTTGTTTCCATCCACAGCAGCCTGAACACAATTGCTGCTGTGAAGGTGTGAAGCTTGTGGCTGCCTGAGGGCATCTGATGTAGCTCCCCCCACCCCTCCCGTTGTTAGATTCTGTTGGCATGCCTCCCTGAGGTGCAGACATGTCACATGTTCGTCTGGTTAGTGTATTGGCTGTCCCATCGTTCACAATGGAGCGAGGGCTTGAGCACGTGACCCTCCTCACCTGTCTCCGTGAGGGGTGTGGGGGATACTTGCAGACGCCTCTGTGTCTGCTTACTGCAGACGAATCAGAGGCACCCTGCTGGGGTTTATTGATTAGGCTAATACCCCGTGGGCCGTGAGGGAGGGGGGGAAATGGCCCACTCCCTTTATGATGGCTGGCAGGCCAGAGGGACCTGTTCTGCTGAAGTTATTTGTTTGTTGTTGTTGTTTTTTTGAGAGTCAATAAAACAGAGAGGAGCTGTTTCATGAGCTTTATTCATGCTTATGTGCAATGACGTACATGATTCTATGTCACTCACGGCAGAGAGAGCATGATTTGTGCATGCGGTAGATATACCAGCTTCTTGTACTATGTTACAAGTAAAGTCTGTACATGAAGGGATCATTCCTAGTACCACGTGGGCGGGTGATCGTGTAATGTGGGAACGTGGACCTGGTTCATCAGGCACGTTTTTGTCTGGTGTCCCGGTTCGCCGAGGAGGCCCTGTGTTTGGCCGCCTGACGGGGAACAAACCTATTTTTGCTCCATGCGTGCTCGGTGCGAGGTTGGCCCGGCGGGGTCTCTGCTAAGGCTCTTCCTCGTATGCTGGCCACTTCTGCGGTGGGGCACGCGTTGCCGAGTGGTGTCGAGACTGCGCAGGTCTGCTTCCAGCAGACTCCCTTGGGGGGGCGAAGCTTCTCCGGGGAATGCCCACCCGGAGAGCTTCCGCCTGTCTGCGTCTTTGGTCCAGCTTGGTCTGAATTCGCTCCAAAGCTTTACCAAATAATCCCGGCGGCTCTATCGAGTGGTGGAGAAAAGTCACCTTTTGTCCATCAGGGAGATCCGTTAAAGTCATCCATAGGTGGCGAATCGCGATGACCACTTCCGCCATGTCCCTGCCTTGTGCAACAGCGGCAGTCCCCATCATACGGAGCACAAAGTCTGTTGCTCTACGGGCTTCGTCCAGCAAGTCGGCGGCCGCCTTTTTGTCCGTTGTTAACTGCAGTAGCTGCAGCTTTTCCGCTAGGTAAGCCTGCATCAACGCGGACGCGTTCATGGCGCGCGCCACGAGTACCTGAGCCCTGTAGCACTTCTCGAGTAGAGACGCTGAAGCTCGACAAGCCTTGCTGGAGAGAGTTGGTTTTGTTCCAGATGACTTAGGAGCCAGGTGAGACGCTAGTGTGTCCTCAATCTGAGGCATGTTAGCTCTTCCCATCTCATCCATCCCATTGACGTCGAGGAACTTTGAGAGGGGAAGGAGCATGGGGACTCTTGGTTGAGGTCATGTGCGAGTTAGTTCTGTGAGGAAGTCCGGGAACACGGGCATCCTTTGCCTCGTAGCGGCCAGCTGCTTCGAGTAAAAATAGTTTCCTGCTAGCCTCGTGACCTGTTGGTGAGGCAGAGGCTCGGGCCATGGGATGTGCAACGCGTCCGTTGCTCTGTGGCACAAGTCGAACAGAGCAGGGATGGAAAAGTCAGTTTCTGGGAGCACAGGTACCAGGGTCTGGGAGAGATCTTCACCCTGATCCTCCAGTTCCACGTCTGCTTCCTCCGCTGAAAATTTGCCCGAGGCTGAAATCGAGATCTTGTCCTTGTTCATCATGCCTCGAGTGTCGAACTCGACTGTTAGGTCCACCATAGGAGCCAGCACGTCAGGGCTGTCGCCCCATTCGACTCGTGTGCTGTCATGTAGAGCCATGTTCTCGAGCTCCGGCGTGGGAGTGAGGGGCTCGGTGGTGTCCGCGCCCGCTGGTGTCGCTGAATTGCCCATGGCTTTGGCGACAAGGTCAACCCGATGCCGCAGCACCGCATCCAACATGAGGCTGCAGTGTGGGCAAAAGTCGGGCGTATCCAGTGCTGTTTTTGTGTGAAGCATTCCCAGGCAGACTGGACAGGCCTCGTGGGTGTCCGTTGCCGCGAGGGAGAAACCGCATCCACTGGGACAGGCGCGCGAAGTTGGGCTCGCCGTCCCGTTGGTTTTCCTTGGAAGTCTCGCCTTTTGCTTTCCTTTCTCCGGAGGCATGTCCGAGATAAGGCGAGCGAGTCCTTCCAGAATCTTTTTTCTTTTTCTTTGAATTGTCTCCTCCGTCTCGTCGCTTTCGTTGGCTAGCTCGCTAGGAGTTAGCGAAATAGCTTTTTTCTTGTGGCGTAGTTAGCGCCGTCGAGCGAAGCAATCTGTAGAGAGAGAGAAGAAGAAAATACTTTGGGGTTAAGAGAAATGTGCCGGACTAGCTTTCGCTAGTCCAGCAATACGCAGGAATAATTCTTTGTGCGCTCTGTGTAGGGAGCAAGCTCACCTCAAGTTGAGCGATGAAGCAACAGAGAAGTCCCGTGAAGAGGTAGTTCAGGTTTAGCGAGGTGAAGGGCAAAAAAGAGAAAGATGGATGGGCGTCAGCCGCTAAAGTACCCAGAGGGCGGGGCCTCTGGCGCGGCGGTGACGCCCTAGCCGTAAAGGCGTGAGTATATTCCTTCAGGTAATCAAGCGGGGGCGCAATTCCCATAGCAAGTATGTTGCACCAAGAGACCAGACTGAAAGGGAACATCCAAAGGCACAAATAAGATGTGTGAGCGCCTCAGTTAGTTCATGAGCTCCAGCTTGTTTCATTGCAAACTTCAATCCTTGATGAGGAGCAACAAATAATGAACCAGGTACCCGTTGCACTAAAGTCAGAAAAAATCCAGGATGAATTAATCCGTGATTCGGCTGCTGAAAAGAGGAGGCACATATGTTTCCATGAATAATCCTCTGAAACGAGCCCAGGCTAAAAGTGAAGCTTGGTTGTGTGAACTCTGTTATGATCCGTTTGACTTCTGTAGAATCAAAAAAGGCGTTCAGGATCAACTGGACTTTATTTGTTGCAGAAAACGTTTCGACTTCTGTCCAGAAGTCTTTTTCAATTCTGAATGAATGAAAGCTGTGAGAACGAGAAGTTTTATACAAGCCACACACCAACATATGAAATTGGAAACTGAATTAACACCACAAAATACCTAACATGCCCATTCTATTTAAATTGACAAAACAAAACAACACATCACACCTACGAGAGGAGATAAAACGCTCGACCAAGTCTTCACAAATGTAAAGGGAGCATACACGGCGAAGACACGCCCACCGTTCGGAGCTTCCGACCACGACTCTCTGATTCTGGCACCAAGAGAACTCCCCCCACTCAGGCGCTCAAAGCCGGAACAAAGAGAAATAACAATCTGGCCTCAAGATAGTTCCCCCATGTTGAGAGACTGTTTTGAGAGGACAAACTGGTCTGTTTTCAGAGAAGCAGCCACTGATGGAAGTTCAGTGGACATGGAACTGTACGCTTCCTCAGTCCTGGGTTACATCAGTACATGCTCTGAAAATGTATCCATAAAAAAATATGTGAAATCCTACCCGAACCGGAAACCCTGGTTAAATAAAGAAGTTCACACCTTACTAGCAGCCAGAGACACTGCATTCAAGTCAGGAGATAAAGTGGAGCTGAGAAAGAGCAGGAATGAACTGAAGGATGGCATTAAGAAGGCCAAGGCCACGTATGCACGCTATCAACTTGTTCTTTTCTGCCAACAAGCTGAGACTTTTGACAGTTCCTAGCCTAAGTGGCTGGACTGCCCCTTCTGGTGACATAGAGGCTGTGAACCCCTGGGGGTCAACCAGGTTGGGAAGAAGACCTCCTTGCCGATGTGCCCCCAGGCCCCCACGTATGCACAGAGGATCGAGGGACAGTTCACCTCACAAGACCCACGGAGCATGTGGAAGGGTATTAAATGCATAACAGATTACAAAGGCAAAAACAAACAATGCCCCAGGGACCCATCTCTGCCTGATGCCCTCAATAAGTTTTATGCACGTTTTGATGATCCAAACAGACCAGCTAGCACCAGACTCACCTCATCACCAGATGAAGAGCATCTCAGGGTGTCCGCAGCAGAAGTGAGAGGCAGTCTCAGAAAGATTAATCCTCATAAAGCAACCGGACCAGACAACATCCCAGGGAAAGTTCTGAAGGAATGTGCGGACCAGCTCTGTGAGGTGCTGGCTGACATCTTCACCACCTCACTTGCACAGTGTACTGGTCTGAATGACTATAGACCGGTGGCCCTCACCCCGATAGTCGCTAAATGTTTTGAGAAACTGGTCATGTCCCACATCAAGGCAACCGTCAACATCAATGAGGACCCTCATCAATACGCATACCGTGAGAACCGATCAACAGAGGACGCCATTTCTTCCGTGGTCCACACTGCTCTCACCCACCTGGATCAGAAAGACTCATACGTGCGTCTGCTCTTTGTGGACTTCACATCTGCCTTCAACACCATGATCCCCCAAACTCTGATAGACAAACTATCTACACTTGGACTAAGCCCCTCCATTTGTAACTGGGTACTAGACTTCTTAACAGACAGACCACAGTCCGTGAAGATCCACAACTTCTCCTCCTCCACCATAACCCTCAGCACTGGCTCTCCTCAAGGATGTGTGCTGAGCCCCCTTCTGTTCACTCTGCTCACATATGATTGTACAGCCACACTTCCAGGCTAGGATAGTATATTGTGTCCTTAAACACATATAGTGTCACCCAGATGTAACTAAAGGATTTTAACTGGGGTCAGTATTAAGCTGACCTCTTTATCCTTAATTAACTTACTTATTCAGATTGAATAGTAATTTCACGGATTCTTTTCTTTTTCAGTTTACCCAATATTTCTGTGATCTTTATGATGGATAAATAAACAGAGCTATAGAGTGACAAAGACGTTAACTTAGTTGGTATGCCAGGCAACACTACCATTTATTTAAAATAAATCACTAAATTAACACCATTACACTTGATTGACATGATTTCACTTTCTTTCAATTTACTACGTCAGCACACTTGAATTATAACAACAGACATAAATACTAGATGTTAAACATATTTAGTCTGAGGGCTCTTTAACTTAATTAGTTTCCAGCTTAGATTGAGAGGGAAAAGAATAGGAGGAGAGATGGTTTAAAGGAAATTATTGTGAGCATGAGACCAAAGTGACACTTCTCATCCGACTTCTGCTAAAATCCAGGTACGTTTGTAAACAGCTCTTTACCTTTTGACGACAGCCCGGTAAGAGAGAAGACCTTGTAGCTTTTCAGATGTACGGGTCCGTGTGGGAACCAGCACCTCTGAGCAGGTTATTCGTTTACGTTTCCAACGTCTCCTGGTTTCCGCATCGACCATCAGAAAATGTGTCAGCTTCAGGCCTCTGACTTCAAGATAAACTTATTCCATGAAGGAATAAACAAAGTCTTGAGCTTACGCTCGTTCGAAGTGGATTCATAACGGCATGTTATACAATCCTTAGCTGAATGACTGTCCTTGGCGGGTGACAGGCATTCATTCAGCTCTTTGGGATGTCTTCATGTCTCTTTGAAGCTCCCAGCAAACTCTGGAACCTTCTCGTTCCTTCCAAACTCTGAAGCATTCAGCAACAGCTTAGAACTTAGTACCGGCTCTGAGAGGAGAGCGACTTGTTTTTTCCCCATTGGTCCGACAGGACCGGTCGGGGAGTTCACTTGTTGTTATCAGAGTACAAGGCCACAACTAGCAGCAGAGAGAAATGTTTAGGAAAAGACAGACTCATAGACTCCAAGAGGAAAAACACTTGGATTAGCGTCTTAACACTTCTAAAACAAATCTGAAAAGCACAGTTTGACATATTAGCTGAACTTTGACACCTTTTCACTTGCAGAAATGACACATTGATGTTTCACATTTAAAGAATAACAGCATATAACATATATCATGAAAATGACAAAAGTTATTCTTTTGATCACATTAGAATAAAATCAAAGATTGACCCAAAGATTGACCCTAACCCAGCCTGGGTGTCTAATGTGTCATATGTTCTGAAAGCTATTAATATGAAGGGTGGGTGTAGTATTTCTTCTGGGGTGGGGACCAAGTGGATGTCCTTGATGATGGTCTTGGACTATGCGCTTTATTCATGCTTATGTGCAATGACGTACATGATTCTATGTCACTCACGGCAGAGAGAGCATGATGTGTGCATGCGGTAGATATACCAGCTTCTTGTACTATGTTACAAGTAAAGTCTGTACATGAAGGGATCATTCCTAGTACCACGTGGGCGGGTGATCGTGTAATGTGGGAACGTGGACCTGGTTCATCAGGCACGTTTTTGTCTGGTGTCCCGGTTCGCCGAGGAGGCCCTGTGTTTGGCCGCCTGACGGGGAACAAACCTATTTTTGCTCCATGCGTGCTCGGTGCGAGGTTGGCCCGGCGGGGGTCTCTGCCAGGCTCTTCCTCGTATGCTGGCCGCTTCTGCGGTGGGGCACGCGTTGCCGAGTGGTGTCGAGACTGCGCAGGTCTGCTTCCAGCAGACTCCCTTGGGGGGGCGAAGCTTCTCCGGGGAATGCCCACCCGGAGAGCTTCCGCCTGTCTGCGTCTTTGGTCCAGCTTGGTCTGAATTCGCTCCAAAGCTTTACCAAATAATCCCGTCGGCTCTATCGAGTGGTGGAGAAAAGGCACCTTTTGTCCCTCAGGGAGATCCGTTAAAGTCATCCATAGGTGGCGAATCGCGATGACCACTTCCGCCATGTCCCTGCCTTGTGCAACAGCGGCAGTCCCCATCATACGGAGCACAAAGTCTGTTGCTCTACGGGCTTCGTCCAGCAAGTCGGCGGCCGCCTTTTTGTCCGTTGTTAACTGCAGTAGCTGCAGCTTTTCCGCTAGGTAAGCCTGCATCAACGCGGACGCGTTCATGGCGCGCGCCACGAGTACCTGAGCCCTGTAGCACTTCTCGAGTAGAGACGCTGAAGCTCGACAAGCCTTGCTGGAGAGAGTTGGTTTTGTTCCAGATGACTTAGGAGCCAGGTGAGACGCTAGTGTGTCCTCAATCTGAGGCATGTTAGCTCTTCCCATCTCATCCATCCCATTGACGTCGAGGAACTTTGAGAGGGGAAGGAGCATGGGGACTCTTGGTTGAGGTCATGTGCGAGTTAGTTCTGTGAGGAAGTCCGGGAACACGGGCATCCTTTGCCTCGTAGCGGCCAGCTGCTTCGAGTAAAAATAGTTTCCTGCTAGCCTCGTGACCTGTTGGTGAGGCAGAGGCTCGGGCCATGGGATGTGCAACGCGTCCGTTGCTCTGTGGCACAAGTCGAACAGAGCAGGGATGGAAAAGTCAGTTTCTGGGAGCACAGGTACCAGGGTCTGGGAGAGATCTTCACCCTGATCCTCCAGTTCCACGTCTGCTTCCTCCGCTGAAAATTTGCCCGAGGCTGAAATCGAGATCTTGTCCTTGTTCATCATGCCTCGAGTGTCGAACTCGACTGTTAGGTCCACCATAGGAGCCAGCACGTCAGGGCTGTCGCCCCATTCGACTCGTGTGCTGTCATGTAGAGCCATGTTCTCGAGCTCCGGCGTGGGAGTGAGGGGCTCGGTGGTGTCCGCGCCCGCTGGTGTCGCTGAATTGCCCATGGCTTTGGCGACAAGGTCAACCCGATGCCGCAGCACCGCATCCAACATGAGGCTGCAGTGTGGGCAAAAGTCGGGCGTATCCAGTGCTGTTTTTGCGTGAAGCATTCCCAGGCAGACTGGACAGGCCTCGTGGGTGTCCGTTGCCGCGAGGGAGAAACCGCATCCACTGGGACAGGCGCGCGAAGTTGGGCTCGCCGTCCCGTTGGTTTTCCTTGGAAGTCTCGCCTTTTGCTTTCCTTTCTCCGGAGGCATGTCCGAGATAAGGCGAGCGAGTCCTTCCAGAATCTTTTTTCTTTTTCTTTGAATTGTCTCCTCCGTCTCGTCGCTTTCGTTGGCTAGCTCGCTAGGAGTTAGCGAAATAGCTTTTTTCTTGTGGCGTAGTTAGCGCCGTCGAGCGAAGCAATCTGTAGAGAGAGAGAAGAAGAAAATACTTTGGGGTTAAGAGAAATGTGCCGGACTAGCTTTCGCTAGTCCAGCAATACGCAGGAATAATTCTTTGTGCGCTCTGTGTAGGGAGCAAGCTCACCTCAAGTTGAGCGATGAAGCAACAGAGAAGTCCCGTGAAGAGGTAGTTCAGGTTTAGCGAGGTGAAGGGCAAAAAAGAGAAAGATGGATGGGCGTCAGCCGCTAAAGTACCCAGAGGGCGGGGCCTCTGGCGCGGCGGTGACGCCCTAGCCGTAAAGGCGTGAGTATATTCCTTCAGGTAATCAAGCGGGGGCGCAATTCCCATAGCAAGTATGTTGCACCAAGAGACCAGACTGAAAGGGAACATCCAAAGGCACAAATAAGATGTGTGAGCGCCTCAGTTAGTTCATGAGCTCCAGCTTGTTTCATTGCAAACTTCAATCCTTGATGAGGAGCAACAAATAATGAACCAGGTACCCGTTGCACTAAAGTCAGAAAAAATCCAGGATGAATTAATCCGTGATTCGGCTGCTGAAAAGAGGAGGCACATATGTTTCCATGAATAATCCTCTGAAACGAGCCCAGGCTAAAAGTGAAGCTTGGTTGTGTGAACTCTGTTATGATCCGTTTGACTTCTGTAGAATCAAAAAAGGCGTTCAGGATCAACTGGACTTTATTTGTTGCAGAAAACGTTTCGACTTCTGTCCAGAAGTCTTTTTCAATTCTGAATGAACGAAAGCTGTGAGAACGAGAAGTTTTATACAAGCCACACACCAACATATGAAATTGGAAACTGAATTAACACCACAAAATACCTAACATGCCCATTCTATTTAAATTGACAAAACAAAACAACACATCACACCTACGAGAGGAGATAAAACGCTCGACCAAGTCTTCACAAATGTAAAGGGAGCATACACGGCGAAGACACGCCCACCGTTCGGAGCTTCCGACCACGACTCTCTGATTCTGGCACCAAGAGAACTCCCCCCACTCAGGCGCTCAAAGCCGGAACAAAGAGAAATAACAATCTGGCCTCAAGATAGTTCCCCCATGTTGAGAGACTGTTTTGAGAGGACAAACTGGTCTGTTTTCAGAGAAGCAGCCACTGATGGAAGTTCAGTGGACATGGAACTGTACGCTTCCTCAGTCCTGGGTTACATCAGTACATGCTCTGAAAATGTATCCATAAAAAAATATGTGAAATCCTACCCGAACCGGAAACCCTGGTTAAATAAAGAAGTTCACGCCTTGCTAGCAGCCAGAGACACTGCATTCAAGTCAGGAGATAAAGTGGAGCTGAGAAAGAGCAGGAATGAACTGAAGGATGGCATTAAGAAGGCCAAGGCCACGTATGCACAGAGGATCGAGGGACAGTTCACCTCACAAGACCCACGGAGCATGTGGAAGGGTATTAAATGCATAACAGATTACAAAGGCAAAAACAAACAATGCCCCAGGGACCCATCTCTGCCTGATGCCCTCAATAAGTTTTATGCACGTTTTGATGATCCAAACAGACCAGCTAGCACCAGACTCACCTCATCACCAGATGAAGAGCATCTCAGGGTGTCCGCAGCAGAAGTGAGAGGCAGTCTCAGAAAGATTAATCCTCATAAAGCAACCGGACCAGACAACATCCCAGGGAAAGTTCTGAAGGAATGTGCGGACCAGCTCTGTGAGGTGCTGGCTGACATCTTCACCACCTCACTTGCACTGGAGTCAGTTCCCACCTGCCTGAAGACCGCGACCATCATCCCAGTCCCAAAGAGCTCCACAGTGACTGGTCTGAATGACTATAGACCGGTGGCCCTCACCCCGATAGTCGCTAAATGTTTTGAGAAACTGGTCATGTCCCACATCAAGGCAACCGTCAACATCAATGAGGACCCTCATCAATACGCATACCGTGAGAACCGATCAACAGAGGACGCCATTTCTTCCGTGGTCCACACTGCTCTCACCCACCTGGATCAGAAAGACTCATACGTGCGTCTGCTCTTTGTGGACTTCACATCTGCCTTCAACACCATGATCCCCCAAACTCTGATAGACAAACTATCTACACTTGGACTAAGCCCCTCTATTTGTAACTGGGTACTAGACTTCTTAACAGACAGACCACAGTCCGTGAAGATCCACAACTTCTCCTCCTCCACCATAACCCTCAGCACTGGCTCTCCTCAAGGATGTGTGCTGAGCCCCCTTCTGTTCACTCTGCTCACATATGATTGTACAGCCACACTTCCAGGCTAGGATAGTATATTGTGTCCTTAAACACATATAGTGTCACCCAGATGTAACTAAAGGATTTTAACAGGGGTCAGTATTAAGCTGACCTCTTTATCCTTAATTAACTTACTTATTCAGATTGAATAGTAATTTCACGGATTCTTTTCTTTTTCAGTTTACCCAATATTTCTGTGATCTTTATGATGGATAAATAAACAGAGCTATAGAGTGACAAAGACGTTAACTTAGTTGGTATGCCAGGCGACACTACCATTTATTTAAAATAAATCACTAAATTAA
>JBBPBX010065019.1:0-20078 GCA_038048925.1 Garcialebias charrua | reverse complement strand
AGTCCCAAATTACCCAAAACAGTAGATAATTTTACAAACACTATCACATGTTTAAGTAATCATTTTTGTACAGTATTAATATAAAAAAAACAATGTTTGTGTTCCCACTGATGAGATGCACACATAAAGTCCTAAACGCTCATCTTTGTCGCTAAATATAAGACTACAAAGTCACATAAATATGCCATATTAATACATGCAGTAAATGTGCAGGCTAACCTGTGTGTCTTTGGTTTCTTTGTGTCTCTTTGCAGACTATCGGCCCTAAGGAGGGCTGGCAGGTGTACAGCTCGGCTCAGGATGCTGACGGTCGTTGCATCTGCACCGTGGTGGCACCGGAGCAGAGCCTGTGCTCCAGAGACGCCAAAAGCAGGCAGCTCCAACAACTGCTGGAAAAGGTGAGCAGATGGAAAGAGTTATATAGAGTTCCCTTTGCGGTGCAGAATGCACAAACAGGAGCCAAGTCTCCAAACTTCATTCAGTCAGGTATTTTATTTTAGTCTTTACTTGTTTAATTGGTGGTGTGTGTGTGTGTGTGTGTTTCTGTGTCATCTGATTCTGTTCTGCAACTTGCTTCCTGTTTTATTTTGTTAAAAGGGTTCAATAAAGTGGTTCCTTTTGGTGGGAAAGCCGAGATTTTCTTCAGAACATAACATGGCATTAAGGAGTTCTAGAATTACGCCACTTGGGGTGGCTGCATGTTGGAGTAGCTCTGTTACATTAATTCTGAGATTTAGCTTTTGAAAACTTTAATTCCTCTTTTGCTGGATGTAAATCACTTTTTTTTTTGATGATTGTTTCCTCTGGTATTGAATGCTGTGCAGCTGGAAGGATTTTAACTGAAACTTTTTTACTTTTGGACATTTGTTATGATGGTTAACCATGACAACAAGGTAATTTTTTACAACCAGGAGCAGCTGATTCACATATCAAAAGCTCAAATAAAATTGCAACTACAGCCCCAAATTTTAAATTAGTTGAAAAGGAGGCGCCGTAGATGCATTCCCTTCTACCTTACCTGCTAACTGTGCTCGAGTGCCTGACCACTGAGATTCTGGAACTAGCAGGACGCATGGCTTGTGACAGCAAATGGACAGGATCAACCCCTGACACCTGCAGCCAGCTGTCTGCAGTGACAAGGAGCGCGGCAGGCTGCTGGGAGGAGTGACCATCAATATGGGAGGAGTTCTGCCCGGTATTCGGGTATTCCTGCAGCCCAGAGGAACTAAGAGGCCAGCCGAGTCCGAGTGGACAGATCGGACGGCATCTGCGGCCAGTTTCTTCGGATCCATTGCGGTACAGACTTTTACAAGAGATTCTTCCTGCCTACAGCCATCAGCATCTATAACAACTCTAAATGAAACAAGGATAACGAGTTCAAACATTTAATTTCCCTTTGGGATTAATAAAGTATTTTGAATTGAACTGATCTGAATTGAATTGAATGACTGTTTTGGGGGTAGGGTTTGAATCTCAAAGGTAAAAACGCAGTTGTTTTTATAACAAGATGGCTATACTGGAGTAATTTTGTTTTACCAATATTAAGTTAAAACTGGATATGTTAGTAGCTGACAGTCATCCCCAACATATTCTCAGAGCACTTGATTGTGTGTTTTAGTTTTAAAACTTTCATAAAAACTGTTGGGGTCTTTCAGCATTATAGATCAGGATCCACTCGATGGATTTTAAGGAGACCTGCAGAAAACATTCATTAGACGGACATCTATGACTGCTTAATCTTTGGAGTCAACCCAATTGAAAATGGCCACCACTTTACTTTGACCTTGGCTAAATTCAATTAATGTATTTACGCGTCTTCAACATACTCAACGGACAATATGGACAGACACACCATCTACCATTCACCCCAGGAATCCATGATATATCCAGCTGCATGTGTCCCTTGAGAGCATGAGGGTTCTCCTGCACCCCGTCTTCTCATCGAGAAAATTTTGTCAATTGCGTTGAGAGACCAGCCGACCAGATCCATAATTTACGATTCGGAAGATGTGTAAAGAGAGGCTCTGAGAAATATTCACAGAACAAGAGCAAACACA
Organism: Garcialebias charrua; assembly: GCA_038048925.1. NCBI lineage: Eukaryota > Metazoa > Chordata > Actinopteri > Cyprinodontiformes > Rivulidae > Garcialebias > Garcialebias charrua. The sequence continues at coordinate 18,021 of JBBPBX010065019.1, read as the reverse complement.
GGAGGGAGGCAGGAGAGGGAAAGAAAGTGTCCGTCTTCGTCAAGAGCAAGTCCGAAAAGAAAAAATCATTGCATCTGTTTCACGTCAGTTTCATTCATTTTTACCAATCATGCTTCTCCAAATTATGTAAGGTGTTTGTTTGTTATTTTACTAAGTGGTTTAGCTTTTTTTTAAATGACTAAAAATATCCATGTTAGCTTATTAGTCATGGTGATTATAGTCAAAATGATTCATTAGAACAAACAAAATATTGATCCAGTTTCCAGAGACATAGTTGGTTGTAGAGAAGCTCGGTCTGTGTCTGAAGCCATGGTTGATCCTGCTCTGTGATCGTACTTAAGGTGCAGAACATGTCTCAGTCCATCGAGGTGCTGAACCTGCGGACCCAGAGGGATTTTCAATATGTCATGAAGATGGAGAACCAGATGAAAGGCCTGAGGACCAAGTTCAGGCAGATTGAAGACGACAGAAAATCCATCATGGCCAAAAATTTTCAGGTAATCACAAATAAACCCTTGCATTGTATTTTTCTATTAAAACAAGTAAAAGTTATTTATTTATTTATCATGTTTACATTGCAAAGACATCCTGAGCAAAGGAGTTCTAGATTTGGAAATGAAATAGATCTAGTTTTAAAAAAGTAAATTTTGACCTTTTCCATTTTAAAATGATTCAAACCTCAAATATAAAAAAATAAACAACAGATCCCACTGTGACATTATACATATGTATATTTAACAAAAACTGAACCAGCATGACTTCAAATCTGGGTCTATCCCCTGATCCAGTAGCTTGTAGAACCTCCTTTAGCAACAGTAACTCTTACTGGTTTTCTGTTTGCCTCACATGGCTGTGAAGGGATTTTTGCCCGCTCTTCTTTCCAGCATTGCTTTAGTTCATTGAGGTTTCTGCTCAGCACGTACCATTGCAGCATTTCAGTCAAGTTGAGGTTCTGAACTCTGACTTGACCGTTGCAGCACCTTGGTTCTTTTCTTCTTGACCCTTTCTGTTGTATATTAGGGGTTTGGAGTCATTGGGCCTCATGCACGAACCATTCGTACGCACAGATTTGTGCTTATACTGTGCGTACGAGTGATTTAGGATCATTTGTGGCATCCAACAATGTTTTCGTATCCTACGAATTTATTCAGATACGAACAAAATTACGAGTGGTCCGGACCTGTCGTATATTTTAGGAGCGTCAGTCTGCTGTCATCCAGACGGATCTTCTCCACGAATAACTTCATATTTCGTTATTTAGAAAATATTTAGAGTTTAAAAAAATCACGCACCATAATTATTCTTGACAATAGGTTATTCTGTTTGAATTAGAATTATAATTTTAAGTTTAATTTGTCTGGTGTGTCGCGCAGGCTTCAGTGAGTCGTGCGCTCCTTGGTCATCAAAGCCGCTCCTCACCCAGGTACATAAAATTCACACCGCCGCAGAACAAGTACGAATTAAGACTGATCTTGTGTCAAACACCATCGGAGCAATAGATTATTATATCTGATTCGAAATATAACCTGCAGAATGTGGTGGTTGCGCGCTGACCAGGAGGTGCGCGCATCATTTGTGCTGCAAAACATGTTGGCACGCGTCTTGCAGCGTGGCATTTACAGTATTGTCCATCCATCTCGCAGACTGATCTCTTCCTGTCCGTGCTGCGGCGAGACGTTTGTTTGAAGCCATTTTCAGATCAAACCATTTATTCTTGATTTCTGATACTGTACGACCCACGGGACACACAGCATGCACTACAATATTAATATGAAGTTAACTGTAGTTTAGAGACATTTAAAATGCTTCTGTTGAAAAACACATCCGACACTTGCGGGGGGTGGGGGGTAGCGGTGCGCTACAGCTCTTCTGAATAAGTGAAACTATAATGTAACACAGTACACTAAAATTAGAGATATTTGACCATCCGACACTTGCGGGGGGGGGGGGGCAGCGGTGCGCCACAGCTCTTCTGAATAAGTGAAACTACACAGTTGTTTACAAACTTTACACTAACATTAAAGATATTTGACCATCCGACACCTGCAGGGGGGGTGGGGGGGGGTAGCCACAGCGCGACTGAGAGCAGATCTCCGAACGCGTGAAGTTCCTCATTTTACTTCATGAGTTTGAATGAATGGACACTTCCTGCTGTCAGAAGGCAGGAAGCGTGGCCTTATATGGTGTTTTGAGGGGTGGAAATTATGTAAATTACATTCACGCGAGCACGCGCAGGTGAGTAGAACAGGTGGAATTCATCACCTTTAAGCAGCCCGTTTACACGCTTTTCCTGTGGATAGAAGACTTTGTTGGTTCTGACGTGGCATGTTCGTACGAACGCTTCGTACGAACAAAAGTAGGAGAAATTTAGGATAAGAATAAGAACATTTTCGTGCATGAGGGCCATTGTCCTGTTGTTGGACCCAGTTTGGCTCCATCTTCAGCTGTTGGATAGCTGCAACTTCAGATTTTGTTGCAAGGTGTTCCAGATTACAAGATCAGAGCAAGAGGTTGTTGTTGTTTTTTTTGTTGCCAAGTTCAGTCCGCACTACACTGTAGATAATGAAGTGAGTGGCACTGTAACTGCACTGAGAGATGGAAATATATGATGGGTGCAGAGTGGTGATTTATAGATGAAGATGCACCGGTGCAAGAGCCTTCATGTAGATAACGATGACCAGCTGACCAATGAGTACAGAGTGCAGTGATGGGCGTGGTTGTTACAACCAGTTATGAACCTCAGTGTGCCTTGTTGGACTGCATCCAACATCTGCAAAGAGCTGCCAGAGGCACTCATAAACAATGTTACCATAATCAATAGCTGGTAAGAAAAAGGAAGCTACCAGTCGTTTCCTTTCATTTCCAGGATTTCATTTAAACTTAAACAAGATCTGGTCCTGAAAAAGTCCTAGTTTCAATTTCAGTTTCTTCAAATGGTTTTCAGCATGGGGAGAGATTTGCATCAATTCAAATTCCCACGTGGTTAGTGAGCCCACAGGCTCAATAGAAACACCATGAACGGACGTGATCGATGGAAGAATTGCTGACACCAACTTTCTGCTTGGTGGAAAAGTGTCTCCTTGGTTTTAGAAACATTTAGTGTCAGTTTGACTTGGAATAAGTGAATGATTGATGACAAATGCAGACAGACTGTAGAAGTTGGAAAAACTGTCGAATGTGTTAGCACGACAATAAACAAATCTTGGTCTACAGGTGAGTTGAGTCGACTCAATGACTGCAAGATGCCCAAACCACTAACCCGTTACCATCTTTTTTGACAAATGGTATCAGAAGGTTGTTGCTGGGTGTGTAAATCCATATCCAGAGCAGCAACAACTCCTGCTTTTCTCGAGGCGGTCCCACCCATGATGATCTGTTAATCGGCAGCTCCTATGATCCTGAACCTCAGAGATCTTGAGGAAACAGCAAGGCTGGAACCAGTTTGTCACTTGTCCACTGACTTTTTATTTTATTTTTTTATTTAGTCCCAATCCCATGTCATAGGAGCCTTACATCTCAGGTGTTTTTAAAAATGACAACATCTTAAAACAGGGATTTGGTGTCACGGCTATTGTTCTTTTTGTGCATATTTTTGTCTGAAATTTAAATTTTCCATCTTGGTAAAGCAGGCAGAGATTAGCTTCATTGTTGTTCCCACATTAATGAATTTAGAAAAGTATTTGGAGTCAACATAAAGTCGTACATCTTTTGTGCAATAATTTGTGGTAAGCTATTTCCAGACCGCAAATAAGGAAACATTAACATAATGTTGGTGGTTAATGGTTTGCCCTTCTGTCAGATGTTTTCTGTGTAGTTTTGCTCTGCCCCACTGGCTCTACAATCTGAATTCTTCACCGATGTCCATCTCTGTTCTTTTTTTCTGTTTCTGCTGTTGTTGCCGTCATCTCTGCAGGAGCTTAATGACAAGATGGACGAGCTGAAGCCATTGATCCCTGTTCTGGAACAGTACAAGATGGATGCTGCGCTCATCTCCCACTTCAAGGAGGAGATCAGGAATCTGTCTGTGGTGCTGATGGGCCTCCAGGAGGAGCTTGGTGTCTATGACTACGACGAGCTTTATCAGCGAGTCCTGCAACTGGACAACAGGCTCCGCAGCTGCATGGGGAAACTGAGTGAGTGCTTTTACTGTGTTACATTAAATTACATTTTAAAATCCCAAGAAGATCCATAAACACTCCCTGATAAGAAAAGTTACGCACCTAGAACAGAGGATTTGGGTGTATTTGGATGGTCCACATTTAGACCAGTAATGGGTGTGATTTGATTTGCAAGAAACCCCATCCATAGAATAGGCACCAAAGGACAGAACTTGTGTTCTCGGTCAGTCAAAGATGCCCCGTAGATGTATTAATAGCACTCAATGGGGTTGAACAAGGGTTTTATTGGGTTTGCTTATAATGGCCAGGTGCATGGGGCATACAGAAGTCACAGTAAATGGTAAATGGTAAATGGACTGTACAGTATTTACATAGCACCTATCTATCTTATCCAGATACTCAAAGCGCTTTACAACACAATCTGTACCCTCATTTACCCATTCATACAGCACTCTACTATAATCTATAACAAGAATAATCAGTGCTTTATCACATTTATACACCGATAGGACACACATCAGAGGCAATGAGGGGTTCAGTGTCTTGCTCAGGGACACTTCAGCATGTGACTGCTGGTGGAGTTGAACCCTCAACTCTCCCATTGGAGGCCAACTGCTCTAACTACACAGCCACAGCTTCCCCAAGTAACTTGATTTTAGAACCATGATGGCATCCACACACACCGCAAAGGTACTGATTACCAAAGGAAAGACCACATCAGTCCCATGACATTGACATGCATTTGACTCTTGACCTCTTGTCTCATTTGATACATCTCCATGACTAGATAGACTACGGACTATGAGGTCACCATTCAGACTGCAGATCTGTTTGCAACACCAGAGCAGAGATGGATGAGTTTGAAGTTGAACTGTAACCAGAAAGTAGGACCTGATGACAAGTGGCATTGTATTATGCTCTGCAGTAAATCTTAGTTCTGGATGATCATGGAGGACCTTGTTGGGGTCCTCGGAGACATCAAGGGAGGAAGACCAACCCTGTTTATGTTGTGAAGAGTCAGGTGACTCCTGGTGGGGACAATGAGGTAGGATATGTTCAGACGGCCTGACGGCACAGTACTATGCCAGTCTACATGTCTTAACCCTCTTGAGACAAGACTCTGAACAGTTTTTGTTAACAACACCTGTCCACACGTCATGTTGAGGTCCTCCAGTGGCCCACCAGGTCCTGAGAACCAGAGACTTGGTCTGTCATTAAACAGTTGATAGTTCTGCATCAAACATCTGCTTGAGTCCTGACTTGAGAGGGTCCAACCATGCTAACATGGGACCAGCAGTTAATTTCTACTTCTCTGTCTGGGTGCTAAACTTTTTAAAGGTGAGTGTTTTATAAAACGAGGGTTTTCTGAAGTCGCCGTGAAAAATAGCTCTGATTTTGTACTAATGCACGAAGAATTGCTAGCACAAGAAATATTACAAGAAGTAAAAACTGCCACAAACCTCCCCTTTCCTCTTTTAGTATCACAGGGTACCAGAGAGGAAAATAACCGTAGGGGATATAGAAAGGATGTGGTGTAACTTCAGAGTTGACCTTGTACCTACATGTACAGATGAGTTATATCTTTAAAAAAAAAAAGGTACTGGTAGTTATTTATTCCAAGGAAACTTAGATTGTTGAGCGCATCCTTATCTAAAATGGAGGCCTCCGGGTTCATCTGTCCCCCTCTTACAATGCTGTTATTGCTAGTATCACTCAGCCCTCTGTGAATAGCAAACAACCATCAGGGTGCTAACGATCCATCGTTAGGCTGATGGTCCGCCTTGATCATGTGAGCTGGTTTCGGCTGTCATCAGCAAACTGGTTGATCCACTGTGAGAGGGTGCTATTTATAAGACTAAGCTGAATACAGCATCTCAGACTGAGTACAGTACAGTATTTTCTGGACTGTAGGTCGCACCTTTATATAAGTCGCTTTGTCCAATTATTGTCAATAAATTGGAAAAATCCATAAACAGGTCGCACCTTTATATAAGTCACGTCTATTATGCGTCACCGCTACGCAACACGTCAGCACGTCATTTGCCCTGCTGAAAATGGCAGCCACATAAGCATGCACGGAAGGACTTTTAACAAGATTAACACGGTAAAAACAATTATTTGTCTTCTGAAAATTATAGCAAAGATGTGTCAAATAACTCCAACAGCTAACAGTTTGTAAATGACCACCAAGTAATTACTTTCTGTAAGTTTAAGTAAATCTGTCCTGTGGTTCTTGACTTATTTTGCTAACAAACACTGAGCTAACAGTAGTTCATACCTCCAGAGCAGGAGGCCGGGCAGCGACAGTGTGTGTCCGACCAGAGGAGGCTGCCGTCGGACACATGAGGTGAAAACGGTCGGTGTACCCTAGCGGCCGAAAGTGATACTGCACCATTTTTGTCAAAAATGAAAAACAGTCATATCTGAGCCAAAAAATTTGTCTAAAAATATGGGAAAACATCCATAAACAAGTCTCACCTCTCTATAAGTCGCAGGGCATGCAAATTAGGCAAAAAGGTGCGACCTATAGTCCGGAAAATACGGTAAGCAGATTTGCTTGAAAAACTACGATTTTGTTATTTTGTTTTTTATTTTGAGTGGAGGTGTTTTAAAACAGCAGCCATTCTGTTCAGTCATGGTCTCGCTCGGATTAGCCACCAGCTTGTCAATCCGATCAGAATTTCTCCAAACCGAGGTCTTTCAAATAGACATCTACAACAGGTAAGATGTTTATAACTCACAACCCTGACACAGCACCCCCAGTTTAACAGATCTGAACGCCCCACGTTTTGTTTTATCAGCTTTTTGCTGCGTTAGATCATGACAAACCTGCAGGGGCTTCATTAACTCTCTCTGTCTTTCTCCACCCACAGAGCTGCCAGCAGAGGAGGGTGAGTCCTGTCACGCACCTGCCCGTCACTCACTGCACGTCCATCAAAGTTCATCTCTCAACACCGAGCCTCACGGACACACCTGCTCCACTCACTTCCTGTGTTGACAAGTGACACGGCCCTTTGTTTAACTCCCGTCGTTGGCGTCTTGTTGTGCTGTGTGTGTGACCCAAACTGCTAATAATAGGCTCACGTCACACTCTGGTCAAGAAGAGTCCGTTTGTGCCCGTTGATGGGAACAGAGATCACTTTTTAAAATCCTAACGAGCAAAGTCTCAACTAACAGGACGATGTGAGCGTCATTACCCTGAATTAGTTTGCACGTGCCGGTAGTTTTTTTTAGTAACGTTAGGATTGTAACACCTTCGTATGAACCAGAACACGTCTCATTGGATGTTTGTGCTTTCGTCTCAGGGAAGAGCATCTGGGAGCTGGTGGCGGAGCAGTTTGAGGACCTGTTGGTCAGAATCCTTCTTCTGGCTGCGTGCATCTCCTTTGTGAGTCTTTTGTGCCCGTTTGTGTTGACTTCGTACGAGGAAGGCCTCAGCAGTGCTTTTGTTCCAAAGTTCATCTCGTGGCGTTTTAGTTTGTCTCTGGTCTGGAGTGAAACCATCATGCTCCCTGGTACTTTTTAATCTGAGCTCTGTTAGTTTCCCCTCTGAGCTTCCATGGACGGTGTTTGGAGCATCCCTTGTTTCACCTGTTGAAACATTACAAATGTTGCTAAATCATGGAACGGTAGAGCTGTTTGGTCCCAAAAGAAACATATTACAACGCGACTAACCCAAATTCAAGTTTAAGAACGTCGGGGTTGGCCTGCAGAGCTGTAGCTCTATCTTCATACACATGCATTTCACCACAGCAACATACAAGCTGGCGTTTGAGCCACTCTCTAACTGTGCTGCTGCTGTTGGACACTAGTTTGTGACGTGAAATTGTGAGAAAGTTGCAAAACAAATATGCAAATTTTCTGTTGCAGTTTTTTCATGACCACAGAAATAACAACCCACAATTCTCAAGCTTGGCTTCAAAGCTGTAATCTAGGCTGGGGGTCTGCAACATCTGAGCTCAAAAGAGCCATTTTTACACTTTCATTCACTAAATTTAATTAATTGAGGCGGGCCAAGATGGGGTAGAGGCAGGGCAGCCCACCCAGGACCCAAAAGTCCCAGGTTCAATCCCCAGCCATGCCCACATGTTGTGATGTCTCTGAGCAAGACACCCAGTCTCCATTTGGTCCCCAGGCGCGTACATATCTTCCCACCGCTCCACCTGGGTGTATCTCAGGTGCGATGATGGGTTAAATGCAGAAAACCAATTTTGCCATTGAGAACATACAAAGATGACAACACATAGCACTTTACTTTAAATGTGTCCAGACAACAACCTGCTACAACTGTGGTCATCCACTGGTGACCCATGAGAAACTTTTTTCTGGATGGGGCTTTTGTGGCCAGTAGGGGTGACATTATAAAGCACAACATATATAATGATTTTTTAACATTTAATAAAATAAATAAAAATATTCTTTAAAAGAAGGGGGAAAAAGTCACTTTTTACAAAAAAATTATTAAAAAATCTATAAAATATGCAGACAGTTCTACATATAAGAAATAAACCATCAAGTTAAAGTATGTGTTACTTCTTGTACTTGTTCCAGTGTTCACATATTTGCAAAAGAAATTATAGGAAAAGTGTTTGAACTCATCCTTTTTCTTTGTTTGTAGAACAACAGTAAAATTCAGTTTTATGTCAGTTTTGGTCAAAGCTTCAGAAGGACCAAAGAGCCACATGTGGCTCCAGAGCTGCAGGTTGCAGGCCCCTGATCTAGACCATGAACTATATTTCAACGCCCACATCACACCTGCCTCGTCCTGAAGTACACGTCTGAAATAGAAAATAGGCAGCGTTACACCTGTATTTTTAAACTAATTAATACTTATCATCGGCACAGCTGTTAGACCTGGACATGTGGGGCTGTAGCTCCAGATGTTTCCCGTCCCAGCACAGGAGATGTCCTGTGCAGCTCTAGTGCTCCACAAATGGAGGTGGGTCAGAAATGCCTGCAACACATTTTTTTTGGGGAACATCTTCATAGTTCAAGTGACAAGACTGCAAGCTGCGGCGACTCACGCAGGGAAAGTGAGAACACTCGCAAACGTTTCGAGACAATTTGGAGGAATCCCATGCAAACACCAGATAGTTGATCCAATTTTGATCCAATTTGCAACCCATACTGGCTTTGTTACAAACGTATCTTTCTTCAAAATTTCCTGAAGAAATTTTGACGATCTATGCCATGCAGTAGTAGAAGTGCAACCAATTACTTCCATCCTGTGCTTCCTGGGTTGTTTTTCTTTGATAAACCAGGCTGACTTGTATAGTCAGAGCCAAAGTTTTCAACAAAGACCTCATCGACCAGTCAAAGCATTACCGTATTTTCCGCAATATAGGTCACAGCTTTTTATCATTTTTGCATGCCCTGCGGCTTATATTCAGGTGCGACCTATTTATGGCTTTTTATAAAATAAGCTGATTTGTAATCATTTATTAACAAAAAATAAACTGAGACACACTCTTACAATAATGTCAGCTAACAAATATATTTTTTAGGTGTTTATCCTGCTAAAATTAAAATACATGCAGGTCTGTTCGCTGCTGCTGCCTGTCTGGTGCTGCGCATGCACGTTTTGTTTCATCAGATGCAGCGAAACAAATTTTTAAATCCAGCTCATTTCACAATTACGTTCATTTATTAAAGAAAAGTTCAGCTCAGACACATATTTGCTATAATTTTTATCAAACAAACAATTGTTTTTAAGTGTTAATCTTCTTAAAAGCCTTGCTGTGCGCTCCTGTGGCAGACATTTGCAGCAGAGCTAAACACGGTCCACATTTTGAAGAAGGTGCGACCTATATTCAGGTGCGACCTATATATGGATTTTTCAAAATTTTGGAAATAATTGGATGGTGCGACCTACATTCCGGTGCGACCTACATTCCGGTGCGACCTATATTCCGGAAAATACGGTACTTTCTTCTGACGAGCCAACAAGCTCCATCATTCAAGCGGCAGAGCTGAAGGTGTCTCACTGAGTACATGTTCCTCAAAGCTGCTGATGTTTTTAGACACGCTGAGATACGAATATAATTTAGAAGAAGAAACCCGATCATTAAAAAGAAAGATTTGATTTGATTTGATGTTTATTCATTCATTTTAAAAGAACAATACAAGACAGTTTCATCAGATACAAGAATACAAGTAGGATAAAATGAAGGGAGCAGAAAAAGAAAGATATGCTCTTGGACGAGACGGGAGCTAGCAGTCAGTGCACGGACACGAGGAAAAAATACTGAATGAATTTTCCGAGAAGCTCTCATTTGTCTGTGTCACTCTTGTCCCCAGCGGCTGCAGTTTTATTAAGAAGGACACGTTGCTCACATTGTCTTAATCCTCAATCTTTGCCCCCGGTCTCCCTGCACAGCTGTCACTGTGGCCCTAGAAGGCCTGATGGCTGTGTGTTAAAAAGAGAGAGAGCGAGAGAGAGGGAGCAAGACAAAGAGAAAGACAGTGCGTGGGGGCACATAGCACAAGTTTTATTTTAAGAAAGTCTCAAGCCAGGACGAGAAACTGTATCCTTGGACAAAGGTCAAGGATGACAGGAACGAGGGATGGCTTGTAGCAGCGGGGCACGCAAAAAGACAGGGGGCAGAATGGAGGAGGGGTGGGGGTGCAAGGATTGAGTTGCACAATGGCTTTTGTTTGTTACAGTGACAAACGATTCAGAGTGGTGTATGGTTTCACTGAATGCTGCAGATACATGCGCGTCCTATTCATACACACAGGAATGCTGCAGCACGGCGACGCGCTGACAGACTGAGCAAATCGATTGTGTCTTTGGAAGAGGAGCGACACAAAGACACACTGAAGGGAGGCCGCATTTGGGCCTTGTTTAAAAGAAAGGGTGAGAAAAGATGAGGGATGTAACAAATGGAAGGAGGATTACAATGCGGAGTGCTCATGAGGATAAAGGGTCGACTCTTGCTCTTTTTTCCAATCTGTGCTTCGCTGACCTGCAACTAATCTGTGTCAGTGTCAACACAGAGCCTTTCCTGAACTGATCTGCCTTTGTACGGTGGGACTCTGTCTCACAGGGGCGCCCACGTGCCCAGCGACATGGAGAAGAGGCACCGATGGATTGCACTTCTCATAAAAACGGACTTGTCACGATACATTTATGTTTTAGCTTGCAGTAAAAGATAAAACGTAACATGGAGGAACAGGTGCAGAATCAATTTAAATTATAGAGATAATACAAGCCATAAAAGACCCACAGTTGGATCCAAATATCACAAAAATAGTCTTAAACTATCATTGATAATCTATTTAACTCTACCAATAGATACATAAATACATATATTATATTACATATATTGGGTGTACACCTGAATAACAACCTCAGCTGGGGCAACAACACCACCAGCCTGATCAAGAAAGGTCATCAGAGACTCTACTTCCTCAGACGGCTGAGACGAGCTGGTCTGAAGCTCAGTCCTCACCTCCTTCTACAGGTGTGCAGTGGAGAGCATCCTGTGCTCCAGCATCAACGTGTGGCATGGAGGCTGCACAGAAGACTGTTGGAGTCAGTCTCCCCACCATCACAGACATTTACACCTCCAGATGCAGGAAGAGGGCCACCTGCATCATGAAGGACCCCACTCACTCAGCACACACACTTTTTGCTCTGCTCCCCTCATACAGGAGATTAAGGAGCATCAAGTGTAGAACTACTAGACTGAGGAACAGCTTCTACCCTGAGGCTGTTAGACTCATGAATCTATAACAGATGTTGCTGCTGATCTGTTCATGTTGCTGCTGATCTGTTTCATGTTGCTGCTGATCTGTTTCATGTTGCTGCTGATCTGTTTCATGTTGCTGCTGATCTGTTTCATGTTGCTGCTGATCTGTTTCATGTTGCTGCTGATCTGTTTCATGTTGCTGCTGATCTGTTTCATGTTGCTGCTGATCTGTTTCATGTTGCTGCTGATCTGTTTCATGTTGCTGCTGATCTGTTTCATGTTGCTGCTGATCTGTTTCATGTTGCTGCTGATCTGTTTCATGTTGCTGCTGATCTGTTTCATGTTGCTGCTGATCTGTTTCATGTTGCTGCTGATCTGTTTCATGTTGCTGCTGATCTGTTTCATGTTGCTGCTGATCTGTTTCATGTTGCTGCTGATCTGTTTCATGTTGCTGCTGATCTGTTTCATGTTGCTGCTGATCTGTTTCATGTTGCTGCTGATCTGTTTCATGTTGCTGCTGATCTGTTTCATGTTGCTGCTGATCTGTTTCATGTTGCTGCTGATCTGTTTCATGTTGCTGCTGATCTGTTTCATGTTGCTGCTGATCTGTTTCATGTTGCTGCTGATCTGTTTCATGTTGCTGCTGATCTGTTTCATGTTGCTGCTGATCTGTTTCATGTTGCTGCTGATCTGTTTCATGTTGCTGCTGATCTGTTTCATGTTGCTGCTGATCTGTTTCATGTTGCTGCTGATCTGTTTCATGTTGCTGCTGATCTGTTTCATGTTGCTGCTGATCTGTTTCATGTTGCTGCTGATCTGTTTCATGTTGCTGCTGATCTGTTTCATGTTGCTGCTGATCTGTTTCATGTTGCTGCTGATCTGTTTCATGTTGCTGCTGATCTGTTTCATGTTGCTGCTGATCTGTTTCATGTTGCTGCTGATCTGTTTCATGTTGCTGCTGATCTGTTTCATGTTGCTGCTGATCTGTTTCATGTTGCTGCTGATCTGTTTCATGTTGCTGCTGATCTGTTTCATGTTGCTGCTGATCTGTTTCATGTTGCTGCTGATCTGTTTCATGTTGCTGCTGATCTGTTTCATGTTGCTGCTGATCTGTTTCATGTTGCTGCTGATCTGTTTCATGTTGCTGCTGATCTGTTTCATGTTGCTGCTGATCTGTTTCATGTTGCTGCTGATCTGTTTCATGTTGCTGCTGATCTGTTTCATGTTGCTGCTGATCTGTTTCATGTTGCTGCTGATCTGTTTCATGTTGCTGCTGATCTGTTTATGTTGCTGTGTTCATTCGTGCTCATCTGTTCACACAGACTCGTGTTCATGCTGCTGTTCAGCATATGCTATAGTTTTCATCCCGAAGCGGGTGTTCAGCTTTTCATACTACTAGTGTATTTTTAGTTCAATTTTTAGAATTTGAATTTTTAGAAAAAGAGTAAAATCAGAGAAGAAGACCAAATGGTGGAAGCTAAAGAAGGAAGAATGTTGTGAGAAATTCAGAGATGAGCTGTTAAAGGTTCTGGGTGGTAAGAAAGAGCTTCCAAGTGACTGGGCTACTACAGCACAGTAATTAGAGAGACCGGTAGGAAGGTACTTGGTGTGTCATCTGGACAGAAAATGGATGATAAGGAAACCTGGTGGTGGAATAGTGAAGTGCAGGACGCCATTCAAAGAAAGAGATTAGCCAAGAAGAAATATGACAGTGAGAGGACTGAAGAGAGGAGACAGGAATATAAGGAGATGGGACATAGAGCAAAGAGGGAAGTAGCTAAGGCAAAGCAGAGGGCGTACAATGAGTTGTATGGGAGACTGGACACTAAAGTGGTGAAGGCTGCACAGAAGTCTGTTGGAGTCAGTCTCCCCACCATCACAGACATTTACACCTCCAGATGCAGGAAAAGAGCCACCTGCATCATGAAAGACCTCACTCACCCAGCACACTCACTCTTTGCCCCACTCCCCTCAGGACGGAGGTTGAGGAGCATCAAATGTAGAACCACTAGACTGAGGAACAGCTTCTACCCTGAGGCTGTTAGACTCATGAATAAATAAAAATAAAATAAAAAATAAACACTGCAAAATATCACATCATGCTGATGCTGATCTGTTTTCTTGTTGCTGTGTTCATCTGTGTTCATCTGTGACCATCTGCTCATACAAACTCATGTTCGTGCTGCTGTTTATTCCCACTATATTAGGCTTAGTGTATTACTAGTTGATGCTTTTCTTAGTTAGTTCTAGATGTTATTACTGTTTTTCTCTTTCATTGTTGTTGGATGTAACTGGGACCTCGTGTACATAATCTCGTTTTCATCTCATGTACCACATGCGGTGCAAATGACAATAAAGACTCTCTGACTCTCTGACTAAAGAGGGCGAGAAGGACTTGTACCGATTGGCAAGACAGAGGGATCAGGCTGGAAAGGATGTGCAGCAGGTTAGGCTTATTAAAGATGGGAATGGGAATGTTCTAACAAGTGAGGAGAGTGTGATGGGAAGATGGAAGGATTACTTTGAGGAGCTAATGAATGAAGAGAATGAAAGAGAAAGAAGAGTGGAGGTCATAGAAACTGTGGACCAGGAAGTGGGAAAGATTAGTGAGGGTGAAGTCCGGAAAGCTTTGAAAAGAATGAAGAAGGGGAAGGCAGTAGGACCTGATGACATACCAGTGGAGGTTTGGAAATGTCTTGGAGAGGTGGCAGTGAGGTTTTTGACTCAAATATTTAATGGAATATTTGAGGGTGAGAAAATGCCTAAAGAATGGAAAAGTCAGAGTCAGAGTCAGAGAGTCTTTATTGTCATTTGCACCGCATGTGGTACATGTGATGAAAACGAGATTATGTACACGGGGTCCCAGTTACATCCAACAACAAATGAAAGAGAAAAACAGTAATAACATCTAGAACTAACTAAGAAAAACATCAACTAGTAATACACTAAGCCTAATATAGTGGGAATAAACAGCAGCACGAACATGAGTTTGTATGAGCAGATGGTCACAGATGAACACAGATGAACACAGCAACAAGAAAACAGATCAGCATCAGCATGATATGATATTTTGCAGTGTTTATTTTTTATTTTATTTTAATTTATTCATGAGTCTAACAGCCTCAGGGTAGAAGCTGTTCCTCAGTCTAGTGGTTCTACACTTGATGCTCCTCAACCTCCGTCCTGAGGGGAGTGGGGCAAAGAGTGAGTGTGCTGGATGAGTGAGGTCTTTCATGATGCAGGTGGCTCTTTTCCTGCATCTGGAGGTGTAAATGTCTGTGATGGTGGGGAGACTGACTCCAACAGACTTCTGTGCAGCCTTCACCACTCTCTGTAGAGCTTTCCTCTCTTCAACTGTGCAGCCTCCATGCCACACGTTGATGCTGGAGCACAGGACGCTCTCCACTGCACACCTGTAGAACGAGGTGAGAACTGGGCTGCTCAGACCAGCACGTCTCAGCCGTCTGAGGAAGTAGAGTCTCTGATGACCTTTCTTGATCAGGCTGGTGGTGTTGTTGCTCCAGCTGAGGTTATCATTCATGTGTACACCCAAGTATTTGTAGCTGGAGACCACTTCCACTGCAGACCCACCTATTTTCAGTGGGGCGTGGGTGTGTTTGTTCCTTCTGAAGTCCACAATCATCTCCTTTGTCTTCTTCACATTCATGTGAAGATTATTCTCTTTGCACCAGCTCTCCAGATGTTCCACCTCCTGTCTGTAGCTGGACTCATCATTGTTTGTGATGCATCCCACCACCGCTGTATCATCTGCAAACTTAACAATATGACAGCCTGGAAGTGTGGCTGTACAATCATATGTGAGCAGAGTGAACAGAAGGGGGCTCAGCACACATCCCTGAGGAGAGCCAGTGCTGAGGGTTATGGTGGAGGAGGAGAAGTTGTGGATCTTCACGGACTGTGGTCTGTCTGTTAAGAAGTCTAGTACCCAGTTACAAATAGAGGGGCTTAGTCCAAGTGTAGATAGTTTGTCTATCAGAGTTTGGGGGATCATGGTGTTGAAGGCAGATGTGAAGTCCACAAAGAGCAGACGCACGTATGAGTCCTTCTGATCCAGGTGGGTGAGAGCAGTGTGGACCACGGAAGAAATGGCGTCCTCTGTTGATCGAAGAAGAAGTGTGCTGGTTCCCATTTTTAAGAACAAGGGTGATGTACAGAGTTGTAGCAACTACAGGGGAATTAAGTTGATGAGCCACACGAAGATCTGGGAGAGAGTTGTGGAAGCAAGACTTAGACAAGAGGTGACTATCTGTGAGCAGCAGTATGGTTTCATGCCAAGAAAGAGCACCACAGATGCCATCTTTGCTTTGAGGATGTTGATAGAGAAGTACAGAGAGGGTCAGAAAGAACTCCATTGTGTGTTTGTGGATTTAGAAAAAGCATATGACAGGGTGCCAAGAGAGGAGGTGTGGTATTGCATGAGGAAATCTGGAGTGGCAGAAAAGTATGTTAGACTGGTACAGGACATGTATGAGGACAGCAGGACAGTGGTGAGATGTGCTGTAGGAGTGACAGATAGCTTCAAGGTGGAGGTGGGATTGCATCAAGGATCGGCTCTGAGCCCCTTCTTGTTTGCTCTGGTGATGGACCGACTAACAGATGAGGTCAGGCAGGAATCCCCATGGACTATGATGTTTGCAGATGACATTGTGATCTGTGGTGAGAACAGGGAACAAGTGGAAGAGAACTTGGAGAGGTGGAGGTATGCACTTGAAAGAAGAGGAATGAAAGTCAGCCGTAGTAAGACAGAGTACATGTGTGTGAATGAGAGGGAGGCCAGTGGAACAGTGAGGCTACAAGGATCAGAGGTCACAAAGGTGCAGGACTTCAAGTACTTGGGGTCCACTGTCCAGGAAAATGGGGAATGTGGTAAAGAGGTGAAGAAGAGAGTCCAGGCAGGATGGAGTGGATGGAGAAAAGTTTCAGGAGTGATGATGGAGATGTTCAATATTTATCATCTAAAACTAATTACTCTGACCCAATAATTATAACCCAGCTCACTTATATCAAATATTCTCTGTTCCCTTTTAACACTTATATTTGATAGTACAAACATGTTGTTTGCTTTTCTCTGATACAGAAAAGACAGTCTTCTAGCCTTGACAATGTCTGGATAAGATGTTCTTGTAGGATCAGAAACACGACTTGTTTGTTTTATCTGTAAGACGTCAGAGCTTGTCAAACTCCACCTGCTTCTTGTTTAAATAGCTTGTCATGTCCAGTACAATTTGGAATTGTGCAGGACAATGTATTTGAGACCAAACTAAGTTTCAAAGGACATTAAAAGCCCTTCCCCTTTGCAAAGTTTGTTTGTCTGATTTAACACTGTTCTCTTGTTTATCTTTGTGTGGTTTTTATTAAGGTAACAGGGGTTTAAAATCCCCATCATTTTGGTGCCGAAAACCCATTCTCCCCACACCTGCTCCTGAAGACCTCTGAACGGAGCGCAGCTGCGAGGCACGGTAAATATGACAGAAAGTCCAGTGATTGGGTTTGTCTCTGGCCAGCTTCCTCTGTCCATGGTGCGGTCAGGGTCAGGTTGGCGGAGATTTCCAGACATCCACACAGGTCAGCAAGAAATGTGAGTGTTAAATAGTGTTTGTTGATATGTCGTTTTTAAAACAATTTGAGTACAGTAACAGGAACTATCACCCTGAGCCGATGATTTGAAATTATGAATGAGGTGTCTGCTTTTCGATAACTAGGCGAATTTTGCGCACACGCTAGTTGGCAGAACCAAGATTTCTGTGATTTATAAGCGAGGGCAGCCAAAAATACGCCAAGACCAGAAATGTGAGGCTGGCTGCCGGACCTTTAAATTGGACGTTTAGACATTAAGACAGGAACGTTTATTTTTATATTTGACGCGTCATTATGTACTGTATTTGTTTAGTCTTTTTTTTCATGTGTATGTTTGTTTCTGGAGCCCTACACCTCTGGTTTTTTCTTTTCTTCCTCCCATTTTCCTCAGTGTGTGCATGAGTAGCTCGGCTCCTGTCTGTTATCTGTTTTTTGTGGGCCTTCACCCCACCCCACCCCCACCCGAGCTGAGCCTGCAGCCTGTTTTCTGTGTTTTCTGTTCTCTGAGAGTGAATGTGCAGGTAGTGGATCATGAGTTATTTTGCTAAGTGACAAAACAAACAGTTTCAGCTGTTTTATCCTTCATTATAAAATGTTAGTTTCAGAGCAGAAAC